>JABUQX010039396.1:0-57500 GCA_015478945.1 Trachelipus rathkii
CCAAGCATCTGAGTCACTGATGAAGTAATTATCATATTTATTACGAAGGAGTAGGGTGAGTATAACACATAGTTATAATTACGGTGACCCCCGTACTATTTTGTGACGTTATAAAAATTGTTGTAGTACTACTTCTATCTTTTAATTAACGTGAGTATTGAGTTCATTACAGTTAAAGGAGGAATATCAGCGGCCCTTACTATCAAGTATTATGCGTTTATAATATATCGTGATTTGGCATTTACTCTCACTTATATTTTGAGTGAGACTAGAGTAATTAGTACAATTCGAATATTTGGGAGAGTAGATAACATTTTCCCGACATCTTCTCGGAGGTCGTGAAAAATGATTAATTTAAAATATAGTAATTCTCATGGCAGATAACGAGTGAATTATAGCATCTAGATGAATACGGGAACCCTCTATCTTATCGAGACTCAGAAGAGAACCGATTAGTAACGAATATAGTATGAGAGAGAGCTGTGGATATTCGATAGAATAACCGAGTAATTAATAGTAGAGAAAAACTATTAAAAGTAATCTAGTAAATTAGAGAAATTCACCAGATAGCATTATGGAGTGATACGAGATCTATCGACACTGGAGAGCTAAACATCATTAAAGGGTGGCCGTTATCATATACTGCACTTTGACGAGAGGATCTGATCTACTCATAACGTGATGTCTTCTCAGAGACGGCGAGCTAATAATAAAATTTCAGATATTATTAATCTGCATTATATTACGGGAAATATATCTAAAACCTTTTCGAAGTAATTAGTAGCATTTTACTAAACATCATCTGAAGTCAGATGAGCTTTACCAATTGTATTTTATATTTGACTCATTATGGAAACGTGTATACATGAGCTCACCACGGGGTTCGAGTAAAGATAGTATTAGAGAACTCCTTTACTGCGTAAATAGTGAGGTAACTTTTATCTCGACGAGGGTAGAGCTACATTGTACCTATATTTGATAGCGTGCCTAAATCGAGATACACGATAGAAGATATACTCAGGGAAAAAATAAGCACTGAAGTGAATGAGAGTTTGAAGGCTAGTGTGATCTAAAACAACTCAGATAACACTCAGATAGCTATGAGGTCGAGGTGAAGGAATTAGTGCATATTAGAATATAGTAGCGCCACACATTTTTGTTTAACATCTGGAAACTAGTGAGCGTACACCCGAGACGAGGGCGACGTCGAGAATAAAGGGTTGGCGGCGATGGTCAATATTTATTTTCTCTCTTATGTCCTAGATGGATTCCTTAGCAGATAGGAACTCGGAATAGAAAACGGAAATTTTTGGAGATGATGTTCTCAAATGTTTATTTTTTTGGTATGACCGTTACTTTTAACTTTATACCCCGGATGAAAATTCAGTTAATGTGCTGTCACGATGATAGGAAAATATTCGATAAGATAGTAAGCCTAGATATCAGAAGGACAGCGTAGAGGAAAAATATATGATATATGAACGGCGTAATAAAAAGTGCGATATGGAATAAATTGAAAAGTTAATATTGGTTAAATTATGAATAAAGGACTTCGAGTATGCATAGTGTTTGGCCGTTAGGAAAGATTTTGTAGCACTAAGACACATATCACTAAATTGGAGAGAGTGCGAGTGTGAGCAAAAGAAGTAGGCACACCAAGATATTTTCTTCAAGAATGATTAAACCTTGCTGAGAGAGCTAAGCTTATTTCTCATTAATGCCTGTGTAATGTCCCAAAAATCAAAGCGATAAAGAAATTAATATTAATTTAGATTAATTATTATTACAATATTAGTATAGATTACGTAATTTTTATTCAGCAGTAAACATTATGAAGTCAGATGATATTTATATAGGGTATGATTTTTATCCTTCAATGTCGTGGGTATAAATTACTGCGCATTGTATCGAGTGTGGTCTGAAGGATCCTCTAGATGTCGTTCACGCAGTTAACTGGAATTTCACTCCTGTAGAGTAGATGATTTTACACGCTCAGTTATCCTAATTATCTATTAATCTGTTCCCACGTCAGAGCTAGTATGTAACCGGCAGGATGAACTATATATGAGTCGTGTGTGTGGGATGACTCGACTTATGTCTTCGGTATGTGTCATAATTGTTGACTCGGAGGAGGACATGATCTGCGTCCACGATATTAAGGTACGATTTAGTGTGTGTTAAAGACCAAACGCGATTACCGATCTAACGAAAAATGCGGACACGGATAAGGCTATATTCACACGATTTGTCTGACACGATTTATTGGACTATTTAGATTTGTTTTCAGGTATATCGCAGGTATTCACCGCTTTCCTCGAGAGCGAGAGGTTTTTCCTATTCCCAAGGCTCTTCCCAAAAACCGTCGCTGATATATATACAATATGCTAGTTTATAAATATATATCGGTCTGTCAAAAATAAATAAATGGGAAGCGATTCGTATATTCACTATTATATAAATTTCCTGAGGAATATAAATAAGTTTCACAGCGTCGTTTGTCTGATTATCATAAGAACGTACAGATTATTATAGTAAAGGTACGTAGTGAGTAAGGATAATTATACAATTTGACGATAATACAATTAATATAGTAACGGTAAGTTATGAGCGTAGAACGATTGAATAGAAATTTAAGTTGCAACCTGAGCACTTTTTAATTAAGTGCATTGTAATGCGGAAAATTTAGGACTAACGGAAATAATCCAAATAAATAGTTATTATAAAAATTTATCCGGGAGAGAAAGCTCATAATTGGTATTTTTAGCGGTTACGAGTTATATATATCGTAAGTATGGCTTAGTGAATGTAATATCATATATTCCTATCAGCTCGAGACGCATATAGTATATGTTTGGAATCTCGCTGAGACGTTAGGCTAGACTTCGGAGTGAGAGCAGAGAGAGTGAGCGAGTACCAAAAAGTAAATTTACTAGGGCAAAGATATGTATGCTACCGAGTCCAGAGCATGACTCGGAGGACGTCTGACTCTGCGCTAAATGGGTGGTGTCGAGTGTGGTTGCTGAGACTGAATTCGCAAATAGGATTTCCCGATAACTATTGCGTTCTCCATCAATTAGAGGATGGACTAAACAGAATAGCTTCACTCCACACAGATCACGAAATTTGGCAAACACCAGGTTTTGCGTTTTACGATTCGAATAGATTGTATTTTTTTCATAGATATCTTCGCGTAGCTCATTGAGTCGACTTGCTTAAAGCTCAAGCGGTGTGCACGTGTTTTCTTTATAAAGCTATCTTACACGTCACTGTTATCGTTTACCCTACTCTCGTAAACGGAGGAGCAAGCTACTTGAGGAGGCGTTGATCCGTGTTGGGTACAGCGCCTGCGACTTATAAGAGCGAATTGCAAGAAAATAGAATAATAATATGATCAGAGGTACTGATCAGTCCTCAATTGGTACATATCTAACTGATGAAAGCGGATTCCGCTCCGCACATCCAAGAAATTACAGCGAGGGAGAAACGAGTGCTGAAAAGAGGAGCGAGCACTGTGAGTACAAGAAGTAACCGAGAGGAAGCGGCAGTGTGCTGTTTAGTGAGCCCGCCGTCGGCAAAAAGTAAACCGCTGAAGAACCACGATAGCACAGAGTGACCTCACTTGAGATGAGACGGTTGTTTTTAAGAAGAAGCTTGACTGGGCTGTTATTAAGTAAGACCGCTACCTAGCGCCGGAATTTGAGGGCAGGTGGCGCTGGGGGAATCATTTGAGTATTGTCAAAAAGAGTCTGATTAGGATTATAAGCCTGTTCGAACAGAAAACTGGTAGATGGATACTCAGACGTACCGAGTGGCGTCCGTTACTCTTCACGATCGCGCTCGCGAGAACTTAGGGAATAAAAGAAAATTAATAATGATCCGGCCGGATAACGAGCGATCCGCGAATCGGAAACCTTGACGAAGCCCTTGTTTTTTGCTTATATACAGCGTAATCGTCGACGAGTGCCAGGAAGAGACTTAATGTGATAATTTAAATAGTTCGTGCCACTCTGTTAAATCCGAGCGGATGCTAGTTACGTATCGAACGCGAGTTTTCCGATAGGAAATAATTTCTGTGCGTTATCGTGGTTCGTTCCGCGAATAGTAAAGTCGGAATCTCTGATGTATTCCACGATCGAGAGATGTGAGTCCATCATAAAAAGGAACGGTGGCGGTATATGCTACAGAATAGTATGCGAAAATACACCCTGGTCAATTCGAAAGACTCTTGAAATGAGCGATATGATAAAAAGATTGACATTAAGAATGAGAAAGTTCTACGGTCCAAAAGGTTTAATTTGATCTCGGACGATCGGAGGAAGCACGGCCGAAAACAGGCGAATAAGAAGAAATTAGTAGAATACTTAGCGCGGAGGAGAGGAAACATAAAACGATTGTGGTATATACGATGAGCAGCGAGAGCGCCATAGTATAGGTCTGGTTGTTTGAGAGCGAAAAAAATTGTACTATATTCGGGCGGTGTGAGGTATGAGAGATTGAGTAGGCGGAGTGAGCTGCAGACTTTCAAGATGTACATAACTGACAGAATATCTCGCATTCAGCTAGCCGCTACCGAGAGTCAATAATAAATTGGAACACTCGATAATCTTCTGAATATTGAGTAGATGCTCGTGGATGCCAGACTTAAGCGTTTGTCATCTCTGACTTAATATAAAGACTGTGTGTCATAAAATCACGCGTAATGGTTATCGGGCTATGTAGAGTCCGAGATGTGATGAAGTCTATAGGCGCCGAACAATACAAAAGCGCACACAACGTCGAGTGACCAAATAGACTTTAGCTACCTGAACATACAGTATGCAATCAACACTGAGAGAGCATAACACGCGGGTCAGATACGAGAGAACTATAGAAGATATTGTTGTGTGGGAAAGAAGCTCAGCGGCTCTGGCATCCAAAGGCTCATTTTTATTGTTTTTTTTGAATCACGATCTTTAAAGGCAAAAGAGGATAGGCAGCATAGGAGGGACCATCGAATGAAATGCCGTGACCAGGGGGGAAGAGAACAGGCAGGTTGAACGAAGAGTACGGGTGGCGCCCAAAGCAAGTGCGCATGGTATGGAAGTAGTGAGAAGACGAACGACATTTATTTTATGTGATATATTTTATATCAAGTTTATATATATGAATTAATATTAATTGTACATCTCAGTTGATTAAAAATATATAGTCAGGTATGGCAATATCTAATTTATTTACTCACACTGGCACAAGTTTGAGTATTTACTCAGAGGGGATGGAATATCGCTTGAGAACTTTGCAAAAAATGCTGAAGAATGTCAGATTACGATTATTAGTACGATAAATAATGTACAGAAGAATATTTGATGTACTTAGACTTCTCTTCACGCTCAGGCAAACTAACAAGAATTAGCCTTATAAGTGATGTTGATATCAGTATATTAGTCAATATGAAGGATATAATATTATTATAAGAATCGCTATTAAGTACTTGTTATAAATATATCCGGCTCTTCTCTTCTTCTAATAAGACAGCTCTTTATAAATATAATTATAATATATATTAATAGTGATATATAGTTATTATATATATTTCTATACTAAATTAATAATAAAGTGTGTCTACAAGAAAATAACAATATGGTAAAGGAACGGAGGTTTTTTTATTGTGCCCAACCGACTATATTATTAAGTATAAGTCAAAGTATGGTATGTGTTCACGTGAAATGTGTTATTTGGAAGTTATTGTTTTTATATTCGGGCTTACACCAAAGTATGATAAGAACATAATTAGATATAATAGAGATATTTAAATCTGTAAAAAAAGTATTTTGACATTAAATAATTATTATTATCAGCCCCTCTCTCAGTGACTTGGAGAAGTATTATATATTATATAACACGCTCATATATATATAAATATAGTATAATTATTTATTGATACGTGTTTAAAGACTCTATAAATATATTAAAGATGCACCAATAAGGATATAGGTTGGAAAATGGCAATTAGTGTACTAAAATAATCTGCTATCTACAATGAATTTAAAATGAAAATAAACGAAATTATAGTTAAAGTTAGCATATAGGGTGAAAACTACAATCAACTTTTTGCTAAGGTCGGACGGTTAAAATATAGCTATGTATCAACAGTAGATTCTTTTACTAATTCACAGAAATATTTCGTGGAGTACTAAAATTCTTTGTTATATGATATATATGCAAAAGGATCAGAAGTAAATAATGAGAGTTTATGCGGACTACAATAATCCGCAATGAATTATAAGTTCAGCATCATAAAGGGATACTGATACCTTTATATCTACATTTAAAATTCGTATTAAAAAAAAAAATAGAGTCATAAGGTGAATTTCAATCTATGTTATAGTTATGTACATTATTTTAGGATAGGTGCAAAATTTATAACTTGATCCTACAATAACTTATGGTTTTTTTATATCTGTGATGATGAATAAAAATTCTACTGAAATAAGGTAAACGATCAATGTAAAAATTTATAGGTCAACAAAACTACATAAAACTGGAAAATTTTTGATCTACTATCATTAGGCAAAGGGGGTAAACACTTAGGTGAGAGATTTCGCGATGCGATAATTATCTTAATCGAGTGTCCTAGAATACCTCTGTATACAAGCAAATCCAAATAGGAGTATCTATAGGAACCCACACTTGTGAGAGAAAGAATTTATTAATAGAGTGAATTTTATTATATCGATAATTGATATAATTGATAATAATTGCTATATGAAACAGTAATAATGAATCATGAAAATCTTATATCATGATCAAAGGTGAAATTTATTTGTAGATTTTATAATTATATTATTTTTTGTGATAATTAAACAATATTAGGAGAGATTTTTTGGCTTTTCCTCCTATTTTCCGATACTCAAAACAACCATTCTTTATCCTAATTGATATACGAAATTATAGAAATCATCGTACGTATAGATAATATAATATAATAAGTGGTAAGTACACCCCCATAGGTAATAATAACAGTATAGAATACAAGATAATAGGATAGTTTATTTACAATCAATTTGTCAAAGTTATAAAGATACAGTATGGCAAATGTAACCTTTATTTAAGCTATTGCTAATAGTTAATGGCTTAAGAATATTACCGTATTTTATTATTATTTTGTTATTATCGGTGGAATAAAAAATCTCAAATAGGGACAGTTATGCAAATTATAGTATAAGATAAGATATAGGCAACAAAACCTCACATTTAATATTAAAGTGACGTATTTTGGTAAGATTTCTAACAAACTTCGCAGTAAGGTTCCTTGCATTGTATATTGAGGCTCAATGATTTTTGCATAGCCATTACTAATAAAATAGAAAGAATAAATAAATATATTAATTAGACAAGTTAAAAACGTACATTCGGCCCTATAAAATAATTAATTATATATTTCTTCACACTTACTTATAAGTACTATTTAGAAATTATCACAACTGTAGAATGTAATAGTTAGTAATAAATGTCTTAACATTGTTAAAACCGTATAAGAGATTGTTGGCCGATATACCACAAAATATAAGTGAAATGTGAATGTAAGAGAATCACTAAACAAACAATAGATTAGAACATAAAAATCGAAAGGAAGTAAAGAGTACAACATATGATATAAAGATACAAAAACATTACTATATAATGAGAGATATACTTTTCTGAACTTAGTACGAATTAAAATAATAAGACATATAATATTAAATTCGCACCCGAAATTATACCGTGGACCTTATTTTTGGTACGAGAAAAAGAAATAATAGTTGTTGCCAAACGAGTCATAATAAATAATCGACATAATATTAGGAACGTATAGCTGTGATTTAGTATTAAAAAATTTCTATAATGAAAAAAAATATTATATATGTGATATATGTATATTTGAAATAAATCTACGAAAATATCTATTTAAAGTTTTTATGTTATAATAAAAACTAGGTTGTATTAAATCTCCGAAGCTAGGATTACACGATCATTTTTATTATATTAAAGTATTTTATAAAACTTTAAAAAAAGAATAAACATATATTTGAAATTTTGCATCAACCTTAGATAAAATGTGTAAATGATGTGTTTTAGTTCACAACAACTTTACGTACAAAGTAGATTCATATTAGTGACGTATATATTTCGTGAAAATTTATTGAACTTGTTATGACACTCAGGAACTGACTACTAATC
Organism: Trachelipus rathkii; assembly: GCA_015478945.1. NCBI lineage: Eukaryota > Metazoa > Arthropoda > Malacostraca > Isopoda > Trachelipodidae > Trachelipus > Trachelipus rathkii. The sequence continues at coordinate 8,200 of JABUQX010039396.1, forward strand.
GGTTATCTATCCTGTAAACTTAATATAAATATAATACCTTGAAGAAGTTTACAAATAGTTATAACCGTAGTTATGGGATAGCTGAGAGAGTGTAAGTTGAACGCTGTATTGAAGTGTTGTGAGAAATTAGTTATACATTTGCTGGTATACTATTCGGTATATCTGTCCATATATTCCTAAGCTAGCTTAGTTTACACTGAGTGACTTAATATCTCGTAATAAAGATTCTCACAAATAACGAGAGTGAGAAAGAGTCATTCGAAATTTAATGCGCAGATATAATTGTCAATTAAAAATATTGCTGTTTTTGTCAGCAGTAACTAGCTATAATTAAAGGGATTAGCTATTAAGTTTTATATACTAGCACGTTGGCGCGAAGTAGGGATACACGTCGTAATTGAGTGATGGCGAATATATTTAGAGTAGGTATACAATTAGTATATTTTGTTGCTACCAGTGAATCAACATTAATGAAGTGAGACACAGTTTACTTACATATGCTACGCGACGCTTAGTGAGATGTAAATTCAGCCCGGGTGATCTCAGTTGTATCTTTAGATATTAGCAATCTACAAAAACGAGTGTAAATAGATAGTATTTTGGTAATTCTTCACTTCACTCTCAAAGACAGATAAAATGATGAAATTTAATTCTTACCTACGTTCACTGAATGCTTATGAGGTATTTAGGCCTTAAAAAGAATACAATTATTATCTTTATGGAAATATATGAGAATATATTATAAAAAACAATTCAATGCACTTAATTACATTTTTAAATTTGCGATGAGGAGATCAGACAGTTTGATACTACAAAAGAATGTTACTTTGTTTTAATTATGAGGCCTTTAATAATTGCATATGTCGGGGGCGTCCATATCGAAACAGCTGAGTAGAGATTATTTCGTATGGTGAATAGTTAATTATCACAATGCGTGATAGAGGGGTATTACTGAATCAAGAAATGGTTTAATCCCGCGCGTTCTTATGAAATATAGTATGCGTTTTTCTTAGTGATTGTGCGCAGAGAAAAGAGTTTTTAGAAAGTTTGAAAACTTTATTAGAGAAGAGCAAGCTGTTTCTCAAAGTAGTGTAATAAACGTATGCTAGCGTACTCGAATACGTTAGGGACAAATTGTCCATAATTTCTTGCGTCTTTTCACTAATCTATGAATGTCGTAGTATTTTCTGGACCCATAATAAAAGTGGAGATAGTAAAATATCTTCTCTCATCTATTAGAGACATAATATTAAAACGAAGGTCTAACATCATATGAGTATAATCTGGCCGAAAAGAATGATTAAATAACTTTGTGAAAGCCCATGTAGAGTAACAAACTTAGATTGTTGTTTAAGCACCAACATCTCGGTCTAGTAGTCGGTCGTTACTAGATCCATACGGTGCTTCGTTTCTCCTCAGGCGGTGCATCCCCACATGAGTTGTTGAAGGCACTAGCTAACTTGAGAAACTATATAAACAATAAAACCTCCTGGCGTATTATATGATACGTCATCTCGAAATGGAGACATCTCTATTATGACAGATGGTATAAGAGCATGATTATTAGTATGTGTCGGAGCTACCAGTGCGGTGTGTACACTCATCCTAAATCAACGAGCACAATAGAGTGCATTTCTCGTTAAATACGCGCATGTCTCGCCAGAAAACAAATCCGTACTCTATAAGTATACTTAAAAGAGTATCCGAAATAAAGTCGATCGGGCATACACTGCGTCTGAATGATATTAAAAAAAAAGTTTTTATTTTTAATGACAGTATAGGGATTCCGGATTTCAGGATGAAGGTAGGAAACTTATTTGTGTAAAAGTACGGGGAAAGCCGCAGTGAGAGTGCGGTTATTGAATACATTTCTTTCGGCTTTAAAATACTTAGATTCTCACCAAGTGTTGATGAGTGTGTGTGAGCAATCCATTCGGTGGCGTATTGTCGTCTTGCGAGCGGCTGTTTTTAGCTATTTTCTATATGAACAATTCGGGACCACACTTTTGTTTAAAACACTTTATGTAGAGGTGTGGGTAAGAAAGACTCTTATCTAAATATTCTTCAATCTTATACTTTTCTGTATATTTTAAGTTAGATGACGCTTAAGACTAGAGTTTCTTTCCTAATCTTCTCATCGCTGGCCCTTTCCAGGTACAAAATATGGTCAGTTATTTAAACATTAATTCTAAAACGTTGTAACTCTCGAACTTAGATGTTCGTTGTAATTCACGACTCGTCGTATTATTCTGAATATTCGGTAATTAAAATGTGCAATAGGAGAATATGATTTTTGAGTCAGTTATAAGAGATAAAACCTGTTTTATATCCAGGATCATCCTCTCGATTGTGAAATATACTGGATACTCCACGAATTTCATAATATTCTTTTTCGTAGGGGCTAGAAAAGAACTACACGACAGCTCGATATTAATTGTCGACTTTTTGAACGCGGTCGCTTCATGACCTGATTCATATCAACGACCCGAGCATAGTGACAAAAGTGTAATTCAAATTTCGCAAACGTAATCGCGCGCTCGAGAACTTTGGACCTTTTTCAATCGAACGATGGCTTCAAAAATTTGAAAGCGTTCTTACTCTTGGTCTCAGGTAATCCATTCGACCAATCTTTGCCTCGATAATCAATTGCTCAGATTTAAGTTCTTAAAGCTTTTTCGATACGAGGATTACAGCTCTGTGTTTTTAATGCCTTTATTGAAATATAATGCGTTGTCACTATATATGTATGATGATAATCGTGACTTACAAATTCTAAACGATTTCTAATATGTTTTATAAATATAGAAATTAACCTATGATTCTATGAAATCGAAGGTCCGATCCGGTTCGCATACTTTTGATTCGACTAAGTAAGCCGATACGAAGGCAGATATTGATCGTTTGATCGGACCTTAATCCTCTTTTCAAAATGCATCATCCTTCATCTAATGTCGATCGCGGTGGTATCCGGGGCTCAAGTCGTGGGTAAATGTCTTCTTCGTCTGACATATTGATTCACAAATACTATTAACCAATGATTATAGGTAATATATATATACCCAATAGTCAAGAATCAGGCCTGCAACTTGTTCTCCGACATTAATGCGAAGAACAACACTCCTACAATCGTAAAACGTCTCGTGATAATTTTCACGAGAAAATGAAGACATACATATTTTGCTCTTCTATACCTTAATTCCTTTTATGTCCGCTGATGAAATTGCGTCTAAAAAATTATTTTCTATAATTTTTTTATTATCTTTGAAATATCATGTTATGCCGATCGAAGAACTATAAATAGTAAGAGAATTATTATAATATGCGTATGAAAATCACAGGAGAGAGAATTTTTACGTTCGAAGAACCTATCGAAAAGAGACTATTCGTTAATCAAAAATAGGATTTGACAAACTGTGACAAAGATCATGACTTGATGACAGTCGATTTATTTGAGATTAGCTTTCGACTTTGGTTAATTGAAGTTGAGTGGCTCGTGCTTTGGGAGTGCTGATGATGAAATAACAGTTTCTCCTTTTAAAATATTTTAATAACTGAGGAACTAATAGTAATTTTACTTTACTTATTTCTTAATAATATAATAATAATTAATAATAGATCTGAAAATATTTTCAATGAACGTAACTTAATTATTACCCTACAGAGCTATCTGTCTACGGTGCGGTAGTAGACACAACACCTTTTGAGAAGAGGTGCCATGAAATCTTTGCTAATATTGTGCTACCGCCGTACTTCTGAAAGTGCGAAGCATCGATAGCGCGAGGTAATAACTCGACCATCCAGTGTTAATGACTCACTACGTTTTGAGCTATTAATCTTGTGCAAAGAACTTCGATGATATTGAAAACAGAGAAGAGCATTCGGGTTGTGCTGTCTGCGTTTGAAACTCCAATGGATCGAGTGAATGGCTGTAATGTCTGAAGAAGAGTAAACTATCACAATATATACGCTTTTTAAACTGTAAGCGAATTATAAATGTGAGAAATCGTTTTTTTAATTTTCCTTCCAAGCAATTAATCTCCTCAATTCTGGGCAATTAATCTCTCCTAGATTGCCATACTAGAAATGGGAATCAGAAAAAACTTGTTGCAAAAAACAACATTGGCACAAATGTGATTAAAAGTCAACATTTAAGTGTCTTGACAATTTTATAAAACACGAGACAATACTATAGATAGAGAAATAAATAAATATAAAAATATAACGGTATAATTTAGGCACAATTTATTTTTTTTTCTATTGAATAACAACAACTTTGAAACGGTCATGTGCTCTTTTGTATTTCAATAAATAATTAATTTATAATAACTTAAGCATCCCGCTAACCAAGATGAAAATTGCGCACGCCGCGTCATGGTCACCCGATCACATTACTCTTTGAGAATTTTAGAACGCTAACACGACACGAAATGTGTGCGGAAAGAGTTTTCTTAGACGAACCGGACAGTAGAATTCCTTTGATTTTAGTGTGTTTGAAGAAAATCGATAAGGGAAGAACGAACGCAATATCGACCCGTTTCATCAAGAAATAGTGGCCACAAGAAAAGAGTATCGGAATTTTACCGGCCCAATCTTTATTCCGCGAAAACGATGAGTCAGGCCGAAAAAACATCGAATAATAACAAACGCGAAGATAGAATTCGATTCGATTAATAGAAGTAATCAAACCATGATGTATATACGACGTAGTCTCGAGTTGATTCTACCGAGATAACACGATCTACAATATTACCGTCAGGCGTGCTAGAACAAATATAGAATGACCACTAGCTAGTTTCAAATTAAAAAAATATATTATATGAAATAACTTTCTTCGGAGCATACGTTAAACACAGCGATATTTCTTCTCATTGAAGCAATAACTGTATAACAAACCTAATTTAAAGCGAACAGGGACAATGCATAAATATAGTATTCTAATCGTCTTTTCTAATTAATCTAAATTTTCATTGTCATTTTACTTTTTGGTTAAACATCTACAAATAAATGTCGATGAAATAATACTATTATATTCATTAGAAATTTTTATATTCAATCTTCGAATCTTGATTTTTTACAAACATTACAAGTAAATAAAGGAAATAGCATTATAAATTGATGAGTGTATCGAGGATTTGGAAAAAATATCGACGATTTAATCAGAAAAGCGGATAACATTAAGAGTAAAAATCTAAGCATCCCGTGTCTTGTCAAAAACACATCCAAAGTCATAAGTCGATGAATGGAAAGTGTTTTTATCTCTCCGAAAAGTCTGAAGCGTATTTCTTTCGAAGTATTATCGTGATAATTAATATGAGAGTATGTGAACACACTACAAACTAGCGACCTTTATACAAAATATGTTTATGGATGAAATTATATCAATTTTGAAATATTACGCAATATAAGATAAAACAAAAGAAAATAACAATCATCATTAAAAATACACATTTCGAGTCGTCCATATTCCTCTCAATTCCGACCAAGAATTCTTTACTTAGCTATCTTTAACTTTCGTTATCTATCCTTACAAAACGTTTGCCAGTTTTCTTCTCGATGTGCTACATTGTTTGGGGACAAATTCACTCCTTCGCATTTTTGATCTAACTTTACACAAAGTGCCTCTCGTATTTACTGCAAGATTTTTACGCTCGTTATTGTCCTAAATATCCAGGTCGATTTGCATTTTCGCGAAGATACCAAATTTGCTAACAATTTTATCGTCCGTTTCGAAACCTGTTTCACAGTTCATTCATGGCTCGTCGTGGATGTAGGCGCTGATCTTTTTGCCGCGCGTGGATCTTCAAATCATTGGATATTTGGTATAGTCATGAATATTTTTTCCTTTCCAATAAAGAGCTCCCCCCCTCAACTCCAAAGGGATCTTAATTTTATACATAATCATACAAAGTATTTTTCTATTTAAAATATAAAAATAAATTAGTGTTGTAACTCTAATACTAAAAAGGTATTTAATATGGATGAAATATATTTAATTATTATATATACTACGCACACCAAATGAAAGAAGCAAAAGAAATAGAGTCCATCAATATTAACAATAATTCGTTCGTTCATTCCTCTCGATACGAAGAACATCTTTACATTTAGATACACTTGGAATTTTTCGATAATAATTCCTTTATTACAGAAATTCAACGTGATCATTTCTCTCGAGTTTCATGTCCGATGTCTGGGACACATTTCTTACGCAAGTATTAATTCTCCGTTACAAGTATCTTTCATTCCTTCCGTATTTAACCGACAAATTATTTACGCACTAATTCTATTTGTCAGATGGAACAGATCATGTGCTATTGTTGCCATTCTTGTGAGTTATCCTAATTTTCCTAAATCTACAGATCAATTGATTAGAACGAAAATGTTTCTCTTCATTCGCGTCGAGAGAGCGTTTTGTTTTCGGGGCGATCAAAAAGGCGAATAGTTTGGCTGAAGTACAGTATTATAGTCTTACGTTTTACACTCAAAGCACGAACACCTCCAAAATAGCATTAATAGTTAATACTTAAACATGACACAATTATCTTAATATAGTTGAATATAAAAAGTAATTGTTATTATTACACAAAAAAAAATATTCGATAAAACTGAAATAGCCGAGCGATTCAAAATACTATTTCTGAAAAGAAGTTTAAATTTTATTTTGTGCAATATATAAAAAGTTTTTTACTTATAATGCCTTCACACACACGGGTTGGTATTTATTGGCGTGCTAAAAATGAAAAAGGACTGTCTTTTCAATAATATTTTGACATCCTACACATACTCATCTACATGATTTAATATTAAAAGGAGTTCTGATACGATAAATATAAATTTTCAAAAATGTTACAACGAAAACCTTTGTCTTCAGATATAATACTTGTAGAATATAATCTCAAAGATGAGTTGTACAATAATGTGCGCTTTTATTTTTTTTTCTCCACAGATAACCCCAGTGACTAACAACGACATTCCCAAAGATCGCATCGCTCTCTGAACTAATTTTTACAATATGTAAGTGATCACATCTTTACACAGATCATATGCGATAGTAGATGTTAAATCTGCGGTTTTCAATAATAAAGAAACTCGAGATATCGATCGCACTTTGCTGTCTACCTGTCTCGTCTTGAGGAGTTTTCTTCAGGCGTTTCAACGATTATTCTCTGGTCGTGAAGCCCCAACGCCAATATATATTTTTCTTTAGCTGAGTCGCAACGTAGACAATTTCATCGACGAAAATCGAATCGTCGCGTTCAGCTGATCCCCGTGGTCTCTCGTTCGTGACTACAATCTGTGATTTTCGTTTTCTTGTGATGACTGATCAACTCAGTCCTCGTGTCCTCGATTCCCGATTTCGTTTCTCGCCAAGAGTGGTGAAATAATAACACCTCCTATCGCTTCTTGCGTAGGTGTTCGAATCGTCGCAGCAAAGTCGTACAATTTCGATGATATAACCGCAATATAGCTCTTTCGAAATCATACCTCGTAAACGCATCAATATCGAGCCTCGTTTCACCGAATGCCATATTATTCATCCTTCCAACATTAACGACGAACTCAAATATTCACATGAAAGGGAAGATATTCGAAATCCCTCCGTGAATGAAATTCTTTCGACGTATATTCAACGGTGATACGCTTTACGGGCGAATCCATCTGTCATCCGGGATCGAAATTGGACCCTTCGAGCCCAGTTTCTCGGATATCGCGGGAAAGTTTTTTTGAGCACACACTCAGCCGAGTTCATTTGCGAGAACGGGAGGGTATGAAATTTGACGAAGCCTGTGCAGTTGCACGATTCGTTATAAAAAGACAAAAGTATCCGTGCATACTCTGTGATAAAATTTTAGCTACCATTCCTTTTAAATAACGATGTTGTTACGTAGTTCGTAGAATCTCAACCACCCTCGATTCGTACCACTCAACAAAGTCTCGAAAATGAAACGGGAATGTTAAGAAATATTTCTTTGTTCATCCCACTGCTGGAGTGTGGGTCAGCTAGATTAACTTTGACGTAGCGATTATAATAAAACGAACGTCGAATAATGGAAATAATATTTTCTTTTATTATTAAAATGATTTAATCAAAGTTTTTATATATTATCATTTCTTAAATAAATAACTAAAAAGTTTCTTCTATAAACCAATAAGGGGTATTGTAATTTAGTTATAAAAATTTTAAAATAGCGGTCAAACAATAATAAGAGAATTTATAAGTTTACCCAGTTAACGATTATTAGTTTTTTAGAACATTAAAAGACTCGTACTATTAAATACGTATTTTCCAAAAATATGTTTATTAATTTCTGCTTTTGAATATCGAAGTTAATAAAAAAATCCTTAATGATTGTTTTTTATAAAAAAACAACTGTTTTTACAACTATAGTAACTTACGTCCTTAGTTCTCGTCTCATTCATTGAAATTTATATAACTTCGATGTTATATGTCGAATACAAATGCTTGTTTCAAACATATACCTCCCCCTCCCCCTCTAGTCTTCACTTGAGGGAGATAAAAGAATCTCCAATTCTAGAAAGAATGAACAAACATCGTTTCTTTATGTATTATATGTGACGATATTGGAAAATTCATAACAGGTAAATTTATATTAATTTTCACATTTGAATTTAAACACGATACATAAATACAAAAACAATAAAATTAAATACATTTTTACGGATTATCAGCCTCGCCATCGCTGCACTGCTTCCTCATTTCGCGTTGCGTGAACCATGTCGTCGTTGGTTTGGTTGGTGTTGCTCGTATTCGTTTTCGCTTCGACACCCGTTCATTTCGAGTAAACAGTTTCAAATGTTCTAGAATTCGTTCACTTGTTTGAAATGTTCTATGTCGCTTTCGATTCATACGAGCTTCGAACCAACGTTTTTGTTTCTCGACCGTTTTTAATATTTTCCCGCAGACTGTCGATATATTAATTTTCAATCCACGTTCTATCGTTTGGAGAAGAGAGTCGCTCGAACAAACCTCTCAGCGAATCGTGCGGTTATGATTTTTGTTCGCCTAGGCTCGTCATCGCATATCATTGATTTTTTCGCTAGAACATTTTTTCTATTTCCGCTTTAGATAATCTTCACTTAGTTCATATGGAATCTATTTTCCGCGGTCCGGTCGTACTATCGCGCTGGACACCTGAATCAGGTGACGTCTCGAAGGTGACTTCTATTTCGGGCTTTCCGCGGGGGGCGGGAGCTATTCCGTCGAGTTCAAACCTCCCTAGTAAATTATTATCTTCAGTTCGAGTGCGTTCCCCCTCGTATACCTGAATTAAAACGCCCGGTTGGTTGTCTCTGTAAGTCGAAAAAAGTTGGGTGGTTTTTGTCGGAATGGTCTTATTCCTTTCGATGATTTTACACATTTCCCCCCCGGCTGTTTCGATTCCCAGAGAAAGCGGCGCTACGTCTAATAAAAGCACGTCCTTAACGCTTTGCGACTCGTCCCGGGATAAAATCGCTGCCTGAACGGCCGCGCCGTAGGCGACGGCCTCGTCCGGGTAGTCGAAAAGATTTTAAATCTTTACGTTGAAACGCAGCAAGTTTCGAATTTTCGGGATACGAGTAGAGCCGCCCACGAGAACGATCTCGTTAATGGACGACTTGTCGAATTTGGCGTCTCTGAGAGCGCTCTCGACGGGCGTAAGCTGTAGATTGAAATAGATGAAATAATTCTTGAACTTCCGAGAGGTCGAGTGTAGAATCGATCTTGATGACGAGTCGAGTCTCTAACTGCCTCCGTGAAGCGAGAGCGTCTTTTGTGCTCGGGGTCTGAGTTTCTGAGAGTACTTTGATTTTCGGCGATTGTCTTATTTATATTTCTTAAAATTCCTACGACGAAAGATTCACCATTCTGTTTGAAATCCTTCGCCAAATGTACCCGGCCGTATTTTCAACGTGTAAACGCCGTCTACACTATTTCAAAATTAGTGATACTTCGAACGTTCGCCGCCTCCGAGATCGAAAATAAAGCATGTTCCCTCTTCCCTTATCATTTTACTCCTCGCTCCTTATCCATGCCGTAGGCTGTGACGCCGCCGTGTTGTTACACACCCTCAAACGTTCAACCGGCGATGGTGCGGCATGTAGTCGTGTCTTGAGCACGAGGGCGTACTCGTAGAAATGAGAGCGGAACTGTACATCACGGACGATGACGGGTTCCCGGATAATTGCGGCATCTTTCATTTTCGCAATACATAAGAGAAAATGTTCAATCGGCCGAACAAAAAGATTACTCTCGCCTTGAATGTTCGCGACGATTTCGTAACCTTCGTCCATATTCTTTCGAAGGAGACAGATACTTCTTAGACGCTACGTGGTTCGTCGAATATTTTACAGTCAGATTATGCTCGTGTCGGAAAATCTATTAGAATGGATTATCAGACGCCGGTTTTGGGATCGGTCGCCATCCTTTCGGGTGGTAAAAGGCACGTTGAGAGAAACGGTTTAGTATCTATAATCCTTAGATGGTTTGGATAATATCGAATTTCCGTTAAGAATAAGCCGCACAAGGACTACGTCGTCCATAGTTATATCTTCGGATGGTTTCATAATCGTTGCTTTTATTAACCGTCCTCGTTTAATGTTGGAGAAATAGTCAGGAGCATGAGCTCGAATAATGTTGTGGACTAACTCTATATAATAAAATTTCTTAATGTATTATTATGAATATTTGAATTCCTAATTTTTTTTTATATTTTATTATTATTTATAATATAAAATATTCTTGTGTTGTGTTTATATCTACCCTAATTCTAAAAAATGCTGGGAATAATAATAATAATCAATCAATTTCAAGTAGCCTTTTATTTATCACCATAACTATTAAATAAAATAATTTAAAGCTATCCTGTTGTTTTAGAAGTCGAATCGTTACAATTGTTTGCTCCGACAGGAACTGTTATTAACAACTTTTTTTTTTTTCTCGTCGCAGGTATGTTCGTATCACAACTTATTACATTCGCCGATGATAGAACATTTCGGGATGACAGCGGAATCGTTTATAGATTTATTATCTAGCGGTTCACATTACGGACTGCGGTGAATTCATGGGAGGTGAGGCTTTTTTAAATTTCGCCAAAAGTTTGCCCGTTTGGTCCATTTTTTAATAGTGAGATCTGGTGGGAACGTCGTCGTCAGGTTTTCACTCAAAGGACTCGTTAATCATAAACGCGCGAGTTCTTATATATAATTGCGATCTATTTCGTGCGTCTGCCTTTTCGCGCGATGATACGAAATTTACATCCTCGGCGAGTCAGACGTCAGACTCTACTGATACTAGTTACTGTCATTCGGGGTTTGAAAATTTCTTCTTAGAAGTTGGTGTTTTTTTTTTTCTACTGTGAGCTCGTCTAATTTTCATTTGATCGAAGCTGAAATTTGAGATGCTCTGAAAACTTCTCTTCTTTATTTTGGTTTCGAAATGTTGTGTAAATAAGTTTGTAAACGGGGGTCTGTGAAACCTTCTCCTTCTTTATATTGAGTTTCGATCCGCTATTCCGCAGTGGGTTGTTGTCGTCGTGTGACCGCTCTCTGGTATCTATCCATTGGTCGCTATCGAATAAGATCGTCACCGGGCTCTCAGAACTTGATCTTTTTATTTGGGTCGATCCAGCTCCAACTCTCCTATAGATTTGTTGCTGCGACTGGCTGTGACTGCTGCTGATGCAGCGCGCCCTGCTGCCACACTTGGTATATTATCGGTACCCGCGATCGAATAAGTCGCTCCTGGACTAAAGCAATTCGCTCACGAACGTAATCGAAGAATCGTCGGTCCAATCGCGAGTGTTTCGGATATAAATAGTCATAGTCGGTATACTGGAGAGGATAGTCGTATCTCTTTCTTCAGGTGGTGTCCTTATCCAGCTAAGTCGTCGAAAGAAGACGGACCTTCGGCCTCACCATCCATGATTCAGATAAAATTCTGAGGTATGAGTAGGGCCCGACAGAGGGTGAAGTCTTCCACAGACCAAAATAGTCGTTTTGGTGGTACAACCAACCTTGTCTCTGCTTCGTCGGTTCTCGCGACGACGCATAAAGACCACAGTCAAAAAGAAGAGAGCTCGCCAAGGTATATCTCATCAATCCGAAATCTCGGCTTTTTTATGTGTCATATGCATCTTTACTATTGTCTTAGAGCCTTCTTAGGGAAACGTTCCATCGGAGTGAATGCCGAAGCGCGTCGAAGCACCTTTTTACATAAATGTGACGGTATTAAAAAAAAATTTTCTTATAGTTAAAACTGCAAAGGTACTTTTTGAAATCATGCCTCCAAACGATGATAGCTCAGATAATAATAATGTATCGGGCTCCTCATCACGCGTAGTACGAGCACATAGGTGTGTTAGCACTATCAGGGCGTATATATTTAGTCGATATTAAAATAAAGGAACGACAAGAGAGAGAGGAAAAGAAATAAAGCCGATTGATGAAGAGAGAGAGAATCATGTAAAAACATGTAAATATCAAAACTCACACAGAAAATACTCATGATTCCGATGAGAAATACGTTTGGCTTTGTGCCTCGATGGGAGGAGTCAGCGAGCACAAAGGAAATACGACGGAGGGAAGCTCTCATCAGGAGCAAAGAAAGATTTGGTGCAGACGGCTGCGTTGAGGCGACACAAAGAAAAACGTGGAGACATAACTTAATCGACGAACTCGGTGTAAAATCCCTCTTACCACTTCCGGAAGATATTCGTAAAAGAAATAAAAAAATTATATTTTGCAAACTAATTCCTTATCCATGTTATCATCACATCAAAAAAAAACTGTTTGACCAAAACCAAAGTAAATGAAACTATAGAAGATAATAAAAACAATAAAATTATATTAAGGCGATTACGCGAAGCGCGGCCGGAGAAGTTTAGAGGGCTGGTTGATAAGAAAAATAAATCCCCTCGCGCCATCGCGGAAAATAATCGTTAAATTATATCCGAGCGCGATGATAATTTTAACGGACATTACTTGTCGTTCCTCTAAAACTTGTTACGCTCTCTCGACAACCATTCTTCGAGAAAGACGCAACGACGGCGGTGACTACGTGGTCGGTTGCGGCCGTTACGACGCTTATAACGATTACGACGACGATTACGACGATGAATATTATTCGGAAGACGGGCGCGCGCGAGGGCGAGGAGGGTTGAAAAGAAAAAGGAAAACCCGGGACGCCTTAAATTTTTCAAATTCGATGAGTCTCGTGAAATTATGCAAATCTCTTTATCAGTATCTACTTAGAGAAATGAAATTTAACCCGTTAAACCTTTTTAGCGACCTTTTCGAATACGGAGGAGAAGGAGAAGAATACGACGACGATATTTACAAAAGCGACGTACCAATTTTTCACGCTCTCAACGTTTTTTTTAAATTCGAAACATTTTCAGATTGTTTTCTTTTTTTATCGGTGTACGAGAATCTTATTTCCCGATCGCACCTATACAAAGTCCCGCGGTTGGAAATCGAAGAGATTTTTATTCCGATCCAGTTCTGTAACGAACTCGTGTGCTACAAAGGGATAGATTCGGCTGATACGCTCGCGGGTAATAACGTCATAGAAAAATACGTAAAACACGTAATACAACCTAAAATATTTAGCGACAATCACTCGAAAAAAAAAAGAAATTTTAAATCGAATAGAAATGCCGTCACTCTCCTCGATAAATCAAAATCTCGAGTCAATTTAGATCCCGATTCGGATCTAATTTTTAAATTTTGTAATTCTAACGAATATCCGATTTCGCCCAAATTAAGGTTTCCAGCGATTTTACTCTTTCTTAAAGACAATTTTCCTATAAAATCTTTGAAGGATATTTCCGGGACGATATATAATTCCGTGAGATATAAATCTTTTTTTTAAGCTACCGTCGGTCGAGATTCGATAAATATTCACTGCCTCCGATAAGGCCGTCATGGATTCGGCGTTACTAGAGGCGATAATCGAATATAATCGATTGGTCGGTTACGCCTCTGAGTTTTTTAACTATTCGCTTATAAATTACGGGACTATATTAACTCTCTACCGCTCCTTATTCATCCGTCTCGGGAACGAGAGCGATACCAGCGGCGACGTCGACGAAGATTTCCACGGTATCGATTTAAGCCGCTTGAAAGATTTTTCGGCCTGCGTTCACGAAATTACGAAACGAGCGTTTTGGAATGCTAATTCGATGTTCTTGAAGAGGAAAGAGAAAAAGAATTCGAGGCGGAATATCGCTTCTCGGGACTACGATTCCCTCGAATTATATTATTTAGACGAATTTTACAAAATAACAGAAGATAATAGCGATAACGGTACGAGGAATAATCATCTCGCGTAATAATAAATATGAATATAATCGGAATATGCATAACTTTATGTTATTTCATAAATATAGAAGACAAAATTCCATTTATGCACAGCTGTTAAACACAATTCTAGAATCACCGAAATTGAAATGCTAGTTTGTAACTAATTCTTAAATGAATAGAGAAATATTAGGGGGAAGCTATATTAAATTTTATAAAATGATAATCAGGGGCTCCTGGAGGGACTAAAATTGTTTACACGCGAGTATTCTACCTATACGACTAAAGCACGATGGGCAGTACGGCGAGCCAACTTATCACTGTATATATAGCATTGTTTTTCTACTAAACTATTATGGAGGATATTATTAAAAGGAAAAGTAGATATAATCGAGAATCTTTATTTGCGTCCTTTTATGTTCATACTCGTTGGAATAGTTGTTAAATAAATATTTGGTATAAAAACTATATTCGAAAATATTGAGTCTCAGGCTCGGAGAATCGTAGTCCTTTAGTTTTACTTTCTGTCGTTCAGTAGTTGGATGACGGACAATTATAAAATTGCGATTTACGAGGACGACTCACTTGAGTAGAGTATATTGCTTCGCTGCTATAATTTTTACAGTTATTAAAAATATAATCGTATATACTTACTAGATACGCGCTATATCAGCATTAGTTTGGGCTTGCAAGAAATATTAGGTGTTATATTGAAAAGAGTCGATAATGGCGTTTAAAACCATTTATTATTTCACTTACTCATCTACATTCCGCTGCGCAAGAAAAGTCGTACTATAGCTTATTGTTTGCTCAACCTACGACGTCTATATGTCCTGACAGCGGGTACATTCTCCCGCGTTTTTTCGAAAACTGTGATTCTTTATTGTCAGCGTATAATCGGGGGCGGCCTAAGAAATAATGTATAGCAAAATATAGTATATATCGCCATTTATGCAGGCGGGTACTTATAGATATTATTGTAGGGTGGAGGCATATTATTAAAGCAGAGACGGAATCGTACGTGCGATCGCATGTTTTGAAAGTGGAACTACCGCTTTTAAATTTCTATGAAATAGTTCACGGGCGCCCAATTTCTTCTAGTTGCAATTATAAAAAAATATATAAAAATAGAAGTATCCGACGCGGACTAGTAATCGATATGCACTTTATAGCGGCTAACCGGTGTACATGTTTCCGGTCCTGTGACTCCTAGGAATTACCAACTGACGCCAGGAGCTTGTACTACACGTATCAATATGCTGGGTGTGGATCGCAACATCACGGTAGGTTTGGCAGTTATGTTTTCTTGTAAGAGAGAAGCAACTGTGGCTATTCATTGCGCACTATTGGTTTAGAGAAAAAAAGCTCGTTTCGTCGTGTGCGATTGTTACGTGTGCTCGGGCCCCTTTTAAAACATTTGCGAAATTATACGTTTGTTAACATTATTTGTAATTCATCGAGAGAAAGGAGTAACAGTTTGTTATTATATTTATTATGTTATTTTTTTTTTTTTTATATTTATTATACAATTATACTTTATTCTTATTGACTTTTTTTTTTTTTTCACTTATGTGATTTATTTTTCTTATCTTAATTCTCTCTCAACATTATTTATCTCAACCCCTAAATGACTATAATAGCGATTTCAATTTGTCATTCAACACTGCTTGTGTTCACTGAGCCGAATTATCGTCTATATCCAGAACCGTTTGATATTCAGTCACACACGATACGTCCTGAGCTACAATTTTACGAATGTTCAAATCGCAATCACGGTAATCTCACTATAAAAGTCATTGTCTGTCTTACACAAATCCAGAAAGATACATCGAATATTATTATTATAAAATTTCACCTAAATGCTTCGCCGACATCTTAGCTATATATGACCGATTCCTCACGATCAATTACTCCATATTAACTTTTAAATCTTCAAGAAACTGAATTAAAATTAAATATATCTATAGCTAGTCGTACTAGTTCACTACTCGAATGCAAATATTCCTATACCATTAATTCCTATGATCAATAGATATATTAAGGAAGCCTTTATATATAAACAAAATCGCTATTCAGACGAATATTGATGTAACTTTATTTCCCGACATAGTTCTAGCCCGAAGAGGCGTCGAAGGGTCGTGGGTAATTAGAGATGGTAAAGGGAGCTTTCGATATCTAGAATATAGCGAGCTAAATTCGAGATATTACTTTCTGGTTGAAATGAGTGTCGGAGGTACAGCATATTACTTCTTATTCTTACTGAGACGCAACACCGAAATTATACTTTCTGGTCGCTTGCAGGAGCGGTCAAACTAACTCAGTTATATCTCAGGGGTAACTGCGGCGATGTCCGAGGTCTATAATCGGGCAATTGACGTTAAACGAACAAATTTATAGCAACACATGGTATCGTGAATTTGGGAACTAACACCAGGCACTCCATTTCACCAAGGAACCGTATCTTGTCCCTGCCTCACTATGAGTACGCAGTAGGGCAAATTTTTTTTGTAACTTTTATTGTGCAAATATATTAAAAGGAATCACATAAGCTGTGGAAGGAAATTTGAAGTCAAAGACACAATGACTTGTTTTAATATTTATTTAGTTATGTGCACATAGGGCAGCTGACTTCAAAACTCCATACTAATGTATTTTATAAAAGCTTACGATTCTTAGGTTATTGAGATATACACGGGGTTTGAAATATGATCTATCATTGTTACATTTTCGGAAGGAGTCAACTATTTGGACGAGGGAGCAAGTGGGGGAGAACATTAGGTCACTATTTTCTGGCAATAAATACTGATTTTACCGATTCATCATAACTTTTCGTATTCATTACTCAAACTAATTTTGTCACATCGCTTCTTGTCTTTCGTTATTTCACGTTTAGCAGTCTTAATAATAATAATGTATTTATCAAATGGTAGTTACCATATGTCATTAGCAGAAACTTCTACATATCTGTTTAATCAGAATTACGTGTTCGTGGTATTGTGGGAAAGGGCCAACTTATTCGATTTTTCACTATCGCCGTACGGGCTTTGCGGCATTACGCGTGCGGGTTTACTATTCCACGCACCAGGGGCGCGTCTTCTTTTCTTCTTCTTTTCGCTCTGTCCACTTTGTTCTTCACGGGGGTGTTATACTCAGTTGCGCACGGGTACGCTAGGCGGGGATTAGACACCTGCGGATATTTTAGGATTGGCTCGATAACATTTTGAATGCGAAGGACGATTTGAGTCGTGCGGTGACACGTTCTCCATTCTTACGGAGCGGAGGGCGAGGCGATTTGCGCTAGCGGAACTAACCATATTTGGAAGGGAGTGGTCTCACACCGTACTAGAGTATATGAGCCGGTGGTGGATGTCTGACGGCTTGCTTATTTCTAACTGTTGGATTCGAAATACGATTTATATAGTTCTGATTATGTCTAACGATTAAGCGAACCATTTATTAGAGACATAAACTTAGGGTGAAATTTAGCGGTTTTCAAGGAGTATATATTATCCGTTATAAAGAGACGACTATTAGAAATTTATTAAGATATTAAGTCAATACGACGATACCCTTCTCTTCTTTACGTTTTACTCTACTTTACTTACGCGCGCGTATAAATTAGATATTATATATATAAATATAATAATCTTATATATTATAAATATTATATATATATATAAATTAATTAATAATATAATATAATATATATATTATATATTATATATATATTAATATATACGACGAACTCATACCCACTCCCAGGTAGTGTCCGGGCATTTCTACGATCTGGATATCGCACGAAATATATAATCCATTATATATTACTATTAATCGTGTAAAGCGACTCCATAACGGTTATTTAATTAATAAAAATACTATAGTGGTAATTAAGGCATGGATGATTTATGTTCATAGTTTGATGAAGAAATTTTGAATATACTCCGGTATCGTTCGATACAATTACTCATGAACGTTGGCAGCGCGGAAATGAAAATAAAGATTAGATTTCACTTCCCTTCACAAAATTCTATATTTATATCATCTAATTTTGATGAGAAAACGCTCGATTTCTTACAAGTACATCACTATTCGCAATTCTATTATATTAACAGAAATTACGGGTTATATTCAATGGGACAGACAATTGTACTTTAAACAAAAAACGTTCCCTAAAATATTTTTAAACTAGAATCCTAACCTTATTCTCAATGATACAAAAACTCGTAGAAAAAAAAATTCTAGATTAAGGGATGTATATAAAATGAAGGAGTGAAATCTCAACCCGATATTTCGGGGGGAGCGGTTGAATTTAAACTATTAGGTTGAGTAAAGGAAAATGGATATCTGGGGTGTTGTTGGGAACCGTGTAAAATCTTACGGGGGTTTTCGAAGTATTATAGGTATTTATTTTATTTTCGAATTATATTATTTTTTGATCCGTAATATAGTATCAGGGAGAAATCTCGGTTTGGCGGTGTGTTGGATGTTTGTTTATTCTGTTGGGTATGGCTAGGCTTGTGTTTGTTCGGTAAATTGTGTGTGTTAATAAGGATACATATTTCAATTTTGAGTCCTCGAGGCCGTATATTATCTCTAGAACACATGGGCGAAAGCTATAATTGTGTGATAGGGCATAAAGGTTTTTCAGAGAAGGCGCGTGTGAGAATTATAAAAGTATTCTAAGTATATACTCTGAATCCCAAGCTCTACATGATTTATAGAGATCGTTTCTTGGTCAAGCATTTTTATATTCTTCTTGGTTGAATTATTTCTTAATGGGGTGTCATTGACCTAGTACAACATAATAAATTTATATTCCTGGGGACCTTACTTAATTAAACAATGGCGACTTTCGACTTTAACCGTATTTTATTAACTGCAGTTTTCGGAAAAAGACCTGGAGATGAAACTTAAAGAAATTCTTTCTTAATATAAAGAGCTGAACCAAGCTACTTATACTAACATTTTTATAATTAGTTCCGTAAGTTTCGTTCCTACAGTTCTGCTGACATGAGAAATTAAATTTTTCCTTCGGACCATTTTACATTTCTAATTATCTTGGCTAGTATGTCGCATTGAAGGATTTCTTAACAATAGAATCGAGAACACATTCACAATTTTCGAGAAGAGTATTGCATCCAGAATAGATTTATTTCTGTTGGCACTATTTATTAGATTACTTGTATTTGATTATTTATTTAAATGATTTATCGTTTTATTTATATTTTTATTTTGAACTTAATACAATAACTGGATCAGAGACTTTCAAGTCTACCACATTCATTCTTTACTCACGAGATCGGGTAGTTAATCTGTTTTGGTTGACATTTAAAGGGCCTGTTACCACAATTTATACTCGCACATTGGTATAGTTAACTGCGTATATCATATACTAGGTAACGTGATTAATATCCATATGGGAATTTGAAATGGACTTCTTGGGGTAAAGTTTGGTGTAAAATATATTCCTTACGCACATTTAAATGCCTTAGCACGGGGGATAACGACACAACTCTTTAGATTACACACCGTAAATGATGGAATGAGTGTCGAGGTGCTTGAGACATTATTTAGCGGGGTATACTGATCTGGAGATTGTTACGATCGCTGTTATTTGAAATAAGATACAATTTCGTTATATTTTCCTCTTTTGAAATTTTATGAACACTCACAACGAGTGGTAAGTTTACGTTAGTTAGTTATGATTTTAGCATCTCAGTTATTTATTTTATTTTATTTAGATTTGATTCCTTACTAATAACCTATATATATAACTATTATATTATATAATTGTAATTATAATAATATTAATATACGCAAATATTTAAAGACCAACACCAAATATTGCGACTTTTTGTCGAAATCACTTTAATAGAGTAATAATTCGTCACAACATACCCATAGGTATGGTCAATTATAATGAAAGTAATTATTTATATTAATATTATATAGTATTAATACTTAATGATGTCATAATGGATACTCCTTTTATATATTTTTAGAGGAGTTTAGATTTTAATACAGGTTAATTATATGTAATATATCGAAAAATCAAGAGATCTTACTTCAGTGACGCAAGGATATGACAGCGATCGGGCCTTCTTCTTTACTCGGGGATTGGCATATCTACTCCCTTTGCGTACTTCACTGGCACATTTAACACACTAGACAGACGAAGATCGACTGGGGCAGTGTACTCTTTGTTCGTCGATCTTCTTAGCATAGACAATTAGGGGCTGCTTTTCGAGGGAGAAAAAGGCTTTAAAGCTGAATGCAGGGGACCTTCGATTCAAGTGTGCGGACACTATATCACATATAATTTGTTTGTATCAGACCTCTCTGTCTCTCGAAATATCCTTTCGGAGTTTCGTTTACAGATCTTCAATCGCCTCCGAAGATTTGGTTCAGGTTCAAATTTTTTTTATCATTAACCCAAGAAAATTCTTTAGTCCTATTAGGTTTTTTTCTTCAGTTCATATTACACATGAAACGTAAGTATCGATGGTTAAGAAAGTTTTACATTAATAGAAACACTACGGTGGGTCGGAGCTTAATACGAATGAACATCCATCGTCCTTTGAAATAACTATAAATGGTGGTTAACTGGATGCAGACACTCTGCCTCATTTCTCTGATCACGCTAGGTATGTAGTTAATCTGGGCGGAGAGAAGCGGGTATTTTCGATTTAAGTACAAAGGTGTACTTAGCGTGATACTTTTTTTTCTTTGGGTTTCGTTGAGGATAGCCCTCGACTCGATTGGTTAAGAGGACAACTCTTAGATTATAACGAAGATAGTTGTCTCTTAATCGCTTTAACTCTATCTATCGTATTGACAAACCAAACCTTTGGTAATTTGAAGGTATCAAATCCTCCGGATAAGGTTGATAAGGAGGCGGTAACATTTCGTACTACGTTGGAGAGGGGATAAAAAGCGGCCTTCTATGGTACTTGGCGCGTCGCGAACATAGAACGCATAAACTGCTCAGAAGATATCCGCGAAACATGAGGGGGAGATCCGTATGATTTCCCAATTGCGCCTCGCGCGAGGCTTGTTCGACTTTTCATTATTAGTGAAATGGGGGGTTAGAAACGCGAGTGGAGAGTGCCAGAGAAGGAGAACGTAGTAGGTATGGACGGATAGGGACAAGGCGGGGCAACTTCGAATACCAACGCCTTGTCGTACGTTTCGGGCACACCACGTCTGGTGGCTGTTTATCTTCCTTTCGACACGATAGATATCTTAAGTCTCTATCGAGACTAGGCCCAACATGGGTAACGGATCTGATATTCGTGCGTCGTTAGCTCAGTGGTCAGTCTGTATAACCGGTGCCAGTCTGTTCGTGCGTGGTGCACGTCGTCTGAGAGCACATTAGGTCGCCTGGGCGGGTGCGATGCAGGGACTCCTTTAAATAGGGGAGGAAGTTAAGTCGGGGAAGGTATTTTTGTACATGGGATGAAATTGGATTTAGGGCACTTAATTTTGACGGTTTGGTGAGAATTGAAAAATTAGTGGGAAAAAAAGGTTTAGTTAGGTGTAGAATGGGGTGGTGTATTAGAAGTAGGTTCAGAAGTAGGTACAGCAACCTCCTGGTGTTTGAAAGGGGCGCGAGAGTTTGTGTAATTAACTAGTGAAGTATTTACAAACAAGACTCCCTGATGCAACGCAGCGTGCTTAGGCTGAGTCATGATTCATTCACACTTCACATCACACACATGAGCCTTATAAGCAAAGCGCGCAACAATTATTTCATATAAGAAAGAACCCAAAAATAGGGACTAAAACCTATCAAGATCGATTATCCCCATTCAAATCAACCTTCCTCATACCGTAAATGACGGCGAGTCACGTAGATATCCGCTCGGTGTCGAATAACGGCCCGTGTAACAGTAAGACAACGAACAAAATTTATTTGTACCTAAAAATTACCCAATCCTTACATGCACAACAATAAGCTACCCAGAATCCCAAATGCACGACGATTATAAAATATATAAACAACGACGAAGCCCAAAGTGGACAACTAGTCTACCAGCGAGTGACGTAATTTACCTCAAGTTTTGACGGATATATGAAATTTTCATTTCCTTTCAGACCAATATTCCCAATCCGAAAAAATACAAGTCAAAACCCACCAAAAACGTAGCAGTCCCCCAGCAACAACGCAGACGACTCTATCAACCATAAAACAACCTTTCTAACAAATAGCGCATAACCAGTCATAATTAAAATTCAGAAACGAACACAAAGGGGAAGGTCATCATAAACTAAAACGACCGTCACCATACTGTACCTCAAGTCACTTCACTGTAACATACCACAGAAATAATCCTATATTAAAGATCACCTTTTCCTTTTTTATCTAAACAGATGACCAAAATAGGTTATAATAACCACAACAAAAAGAAACTTGGTTTCATAACCAGAGTGTATTTAATCATATTTTAGATTTAATTCAATAATAAATAACAGAGGCGGTGATTACCTACCTGAGTGCATCAGATCTTCCGGAACCCAAAGGTTACAGACACCCTACATTTGTGTCTTTAAATGAACCATAACTAACTCATGGCAAGTACTCCGCAACCAAATCGACTAAAGATGAGAAGCGACAAATGTGTCGTAATATACTAGACATCTCACATTTTTGGCCAAAGAAAGTGGTGTGTTGGTGTGTAACAATATGTTTTGCAGAGAAAAAGAATCACGGACGAAGAACAGAGAGGAGGAGGCACAGAGGTAGAGTACTCGGAGCGCAGAGAAATAAAGCGCAATCTAATTAGAAACGACAAAGAACTTTTGTAAAGTAGTTTGGAGAGTTTCATGGAATACAAACTTCAACAAAAACGGAACTAAAGACTTCCAACTTAAAGAAAAATATTCGTCCCGCGCCCTGTTAAATCCATCTGTCAGAAGTGAAGGAATCAACAATGTAAGAGCCTAAATATTATATCTTATCTCGCAACTAATCACGCTCGGAAACTTTATCTCTTAAACCGAACAAACTGCCTCAATATTAAACAACTTCGAATCTTCGCGGCGTAGGGGATCCTTCGATGTGTAACAATCTATTTATACTGAGTAATATAGTTTGAAGGTTAATGAGGTCTATTCTCAGGAACATTCTCAAATTGGCTCCTTTAGTGCAGACTATTAACAAGAGGTTAAAAAATAAAGACAAAGAATCACTTCAAAATCAACTTTATAGCCTTTCTGGGTCGGGTAGCGGGGCTGCGCATCCTCATCACATACTGGGGTTTTTTCCGAAGATAATTTTCTTTTGTCATCGTTTTCACAGCTTCGCGCAAAACGACGTTGCTCGTTGCTCTGTCCAATCACACAAAGAGACGATACGAGCCGGTACTTCGTAAGTGAACTCTCACATCGGCAAACCAATGTATGTAAGTCATCGCAGCGACTCCGCCACTGCTAAGGACTAGCGGCTTTACGCATGAAAGAGAGGAAAATCTCTTGTGAGATCCAAGGTATGTTAAAGATCATAAAGACCTTCATTGCACGGACGACCATCAACGCTCTTTTATATGACTGGAACGGTGTGAGATCTCCGCTATTCTCTTTTAAAAGTTTTCGTCAAAATAAATCCGCTCTTTAAACCGCGATCCTGTTTCTTTGTACAATTTTGTGAGAGTAATGCATCTTTCTCTTTCTGAAGTACCGAGCCATTATAAATACTTTTCAATCGTGTGAAATCCGCTAAAGGTATCTTGGCTTCAAAACAAATTTAGGACAAACCTACAATTGGGTGGAAGCGGTTCTTTTTGTTAGGTCGAAACAGAACAAGCTTTTTACTTACCCTTCCACTATATATTTGTGAGTTCGAGATCTCAATATAAGATATTCTGGATTAACAAGCATATTATGTTAACACCTCTCTCTCTCATCTCGTCTCCTCGCGTCACTCTCTGTCTCTTATTAATATTTATTTATTAATTTCAAGGTGCGTGAAATATAATATAAAAACTAGATAGCAGTTTAAGTAAATAATAGTCGCGTATACATTGTTTATATACGGATATAATTGCTTATATTCATATATTATAGTAATTTATTATTAATAATATACTTATTTATATTATATGATACATATAAATATAAAACCTATGATAATATAATACTCAATATTATATTATATATAGAATATATCTATAATTATATATTACCGCGTATATATACTACATATAACTAATAATAGTTTATCGCCGTAATAATAAGCTCATAAATAACTACAACAATATATATAATATATATTATAACTGTATATAATACGAAATTATAATATCTAGTAGAAGATGTACGCTTTAACAATGTGGGGTGGTCGGTTTATTTAGGGGGTCCAGGGGGGGATTGCCCTCCTCCGGAAATTCTCTGAGACACTAATACAGTTTTTAAGAGAGGTCCTTCAACTATATCAAACAGTGCAGAAATCTAAATTTAATTTTTAATAATTCGGTCGCGTCAGCAATCAAAAATCTCGATAAAACCACTAGTCTAACTCAAACATATGAAACAGCATCATACGAAATAGTAAATATTCAGAGAGTAGTAGACAGTTGTCTGAGGAATCGGAAAGGCGCATCTGAATCTTTAGGATATTGAACTGCTGTAGCAGATTAACAAATTACGAAAATCACAGAGAGATCACGAAAACTTCTCGATTACTTCCAACTCTAGCAGACTTTATCTTATGGGTACCATTTTCCCATGCCTTGTTTAATCAGTTTTGGATGATTAGTCAGATTAGCATTAGAAATGAAGGTTTAAATTTCCCTCTGCGATTTGACCAATATCACAAACGGCGTGTAAATTGCCATATGACTCATAAATTAAAATTGTGATTACTACGTATGAAGAAAAAATCTCGAAAGCCCAAATGAAGACTTAGTAAAAGCAGAATAGGATTACTTGAATGGTAAAATGGCATCTAACAGCACAGGATTACAAAAACCTAGCAACTAGATGACTATTTCTGTGCCGCTCAACAATTCCAATAATATTTAGTCTTGCTCTGTCAATATACTGTGCAATTACCTCCCTCCGGTTCCATGGTCAGAACAAATACAAGCTGTTCAATCATTTATAGACTTCCGAATATACGCCGTAAACTTATGAAATAAAGGCTGACCGGTCAGAGGAGATGTAAGTCTTTGTGTGAAACTCTTGCCTCCCTACATACATTCGAAATATTGAAATATAAATTGAAGTGCACTGTTATCTACCTTCGAACCCTGTTCGCTCACTCCATGTCAGCGATTAAAGTTATGTATATCATTTAGGATAAGATTCTATATTTGATAATTTCAATATAATTCTTCCCATTTTTTCAGGAACCATAATTCAAATACTTGTCTCATTTTCCCAATATACACTCTGAGGATTATCATTATTTACGTCATCCTAATATTTACGTTTATACTAGGGTTCACACACTAGGTATTTGGATGGGGAGTATTATAAGGTTATATTATCAACTCATAATTAATTTTTATATTAATATTGGATTAAAAGTACCACTTATATATTAGCATAATAGAGATTTTTAGAATACTTATATATATAAATATTACTATACTTATATATATTTTCTTATTATAATAATATAAGGCAGCTTCTTTTTTAGGTAGTTTTTGTTTTTTGGGGTACTTCTTCTGGAAAATATATGTTCGTCGACGATATCGCTCACGTGGGGGATTGAGAAAATAATAAAAATATTTGGTTTTAAAAATTTAAAGTAGTTTGCTTGTTACTTAAAAAAAAGAAATGTTTTAAAAATTATATATATATATAATGAATAATATATATATTTATATTAATAACTTATTATTATACGATTATATCACGCTAGTATTTATTATCTATGAATTATCGATTTTCAAAGCCAATTAATATGATATATCAGATGGACAATATTAAGTACTCTAGATATAATTTTACATACATTATAGTATTTAATTTCAGATACGGTCATACTTATAATTAAAATATGAATATTATAGTAGTTTATATCTTTTATGATAAGGCTTCATATCAACTAATATATACATAATATTAATTATTATATATATATTATTATATATTATATAATTATAAATATAATTAATTATGATATATATAATAAAATAACTATTATATATATATATATTATAATTATATATATATAATAAATAATATATATATATATACATATATAAATATATATAAGTAATATTATAATATATGTTTGTTATTTGGTACAATTTATCATTATTGGAACCGATAAATATACGAATATTTAATAATTACTTATAATATATTATATATATATACATACACAATATATATATATCTGGAAACATATTTTAATTTGTGGGGGAAGATTGAATTGTGGGTCGGTAATCAGTCTTGTATGGATCTGCACTACCCAAGTCCTTATTCATCAATGTTTGACGCTATATATAAGCTTTAACAAGTACATAATAATACCAGAGGCTTGTACGCCTAACTAGATGAAAGACATAGATATACCTATGTTCAACTAATTGGCTAAGCGTGCTTAAATTATAACTACTAGTATTATAGATCTTACGTTAATATATACTAATAGTATATACAAGCCAGGTCATTTTGCTCCTCCCGAATAATGAGACCGCTCCTAACATAATTATATATAGCGTCAAATTATATGAACATAATATAATATATATATATATATAATATATAATATTCATAATAAAATATAACAATGATATATATATATAATAATAAATATATATTATAGTATATATATATTATAAGAAATAATACTACAATAAGGTAAACAAAGTGGAAATAATAAATTTATCGGTACTAGTATAAATAATAATTATAGATAGAATAAACTAAAAGGATACAAACTTATAAAACTATTGAACATATTTAATATAACTAAAAACGAATAGATAAAATATATTTTATATAATGATAAAATAAAATGTTAATCATTATTAATAGCTCACGTATATATGTCACCACCCGCGTGGCTAGTCGAATTGAAATCGAGATGTTCTATATGCGCAGTTAAATAAGCAAAACTAATATAATAAAGATACCGTTTGGCTAATCGATTTTTTTACTGGGATAGAACAATAGGTGTGACTGTTGAAATATTACTTGAGACTTATCCTCGTGCACCGCATCAGTTTTATTAATCGCAAGAATCAAAATTTCAAATTTTTAGTATTTACCGTAGTGACGAAAAATGTTCCATCTGAATGCATTGTTTGGATAATACTTTTATTAAGATTCTAAATGGTTTTTTATATCTGAAATTATTTGTAAATGGAAATAGTTTGTCATCTAACTAAAGGGAATTTCAATTCAATGTCAAGTAATTTAAATCAAGGTTATTTTAGTTAAAAAAATAAAGTTTATTTATAATATAAGGGAAAATTTTTCATTTCTCACCTCCTACCCATTCTTCGGGATTTACTCATCAATAAAGGGGGTAGCCTAAGCCCGGTAGCCGGTCGCCGAGCCAGTAGGCCGGGAGATAAGCGAGCCGCAGCCAGCACGGCAGCGGAGGGCCGATGAGCTTGGTGCGTGCCGGAGCAGATTCCGGTGAGATAACTGCAATTGTATGCAAGAAATATTTTTTTCTAGATGATAAAATATATTTGCCAAAAACAGTACTGAACAATTATCATAATAAGTGCAAGAAACCTTAGCCAGAATGCCAGGATCTGAATCTTGATATCCGTATGTCATGTCGGTAGTGCGAGTCGAAGCCGAGAGCCGCGCTCGAGGAAAGAAGCCGGGAGCCGGAAACGGAGACAGGTATCCGAGGTTCTGTGGTAGCCGAGAGCTAAGAGTTTACTGAAATTTTTATCATAAAATATTTTTTTTAAGGAAAAGTTATTGCCAGAGACGGCTGAAAACATTTTAAGCAAATGTGCCAGAAACCTTAGTGCGTGAACCGGAGCATAGAAGCCAAAGTCATAACCGGTATCCGAGACGATCCTGGGTATGATTTTTCACGAAAATATTTTTTTGGTTGTATTTAAATTGATATTTGAGTCAAAAGACCGTGGCCTGAACAGATTTTCGAATATAGTGCTGCAGATACCTTACGTCAGGAAACTCCGGACCCTAATCACTCGAAGTCAGAGCCGGATCCGGAGAGGAGTCGAAGGATCATCTAATCGAAAAAAATATTTTATTAGGTGAAAAATGTATTTCAAGAAAGACGTGCTCACAAATGTCAAGAGACAGTGTAGAAGAGCCGATTAGAGAGAGAGCCCAAAGTGCGTTCGGAGCCGAGTACGCGGAGCTGTACTCCGGGCCGTATCCGAGCGATCCTGGTAACAATTTTTTCGGAGAAAATAATTTTTTGGTGAAACAGTTTATTGCGAAGAACAGACGTGCCCGAACGAAATTTCACAAATATAGGCTAAGGTAACCAATTAGCGTATGGCGATCCGACCAAATCGGAGGCCGATTCCGGAGTCCGCAGACCATATCCGACCAGATATCGGCCTGGGTCACCATTTTCTTCATAAAATATGTTCTAGTTAGGTAAAATTGTATTGGTCAAAAGAAGACGTGCTGGAGCAACATGATTCAAATAGTGTGAACTACTTAGTCGATCGAAGGCCGAATAAAAAGCCGAATCGTATCCGGACCGTATCCGCTCCTCGGGTATACTTCAACTATCGGAAAGATTTTTTTGGTGAAAAAATTATGTGATCGAGAAGATATGCCGAAAAAATTTTCAAATAGTTTAAAAAACCTAGTCGGATCCGGAGCAGAAGCGGAAGTCAGAGCCGGATCCACCGATCTGTATCCGATTCTGTTATATGAATATTTTTTTCAGAAAAATATATTTTTTTGAGAGGGAAAAATTAATTTCAAGAAGACGTCTGAACAATGTTCAAATAGCATAGAAACATGAGTCGATCCGAGCCAAGCGACAGTCGTATCGGAGCATATACTGATTTGCCTTGTCCCACCATAGATCGGAGAGATAGATAAGAGTTTTGCTCAGACGCACTAGATTATAATTTTTTGGTTGAGGCCATATACATAGAGAAGACTCTTGGTAATTTTACTGATGTATAGCCAATAGTTATCAACCTTTAACTTAGCAATATGCTCCTGGCACGAATAATTTTTTCATTGCACTGAGAGAATAACTAAAATTAAACAGTTTTTTTCTCTGCTGTCTGTGATCCAAACTGTTATTATTTGTGCTTAACTACACAAAAGTTGTATATCGATTTTTGTTTACCTGTACTAGTTTTGATATTTGCATGTATCATCTGAAAAACCTGAAAAAAACAACTAGTATTATTCCCGTGAATAAAGAGTCATGTAAGGTATTACAAAGATTTAAATCTTATATGAAGATATAGTGAATCTTAGTCTCCAATAAATATGACATGGAAAATAATCATTTGAAGAGATAGTAATAAAAAAATCGCGGTATTCATCGTTCTGAAAATATAAAAACTTTGCAATGTTTTAAATGTTTTTATGTGAATAGCTGCAAAAATGAACCTTACTGATCAACACCAAACATTTCTCTGAAATGTTAAAGGCCATAAGATCTACATAGAGAAAAATCTAATACTATAGATACAAGTCATCAAGACATACCCTCAGTATAATATGATAATATTAGCAGAGTTAGAATATATGTTAAAAGAATCATATAAAATAATAGAATAATAAATTAGAAGATCAAATTCACATGTTAATGAATAATATTAAGCTAATAATAATAATATCAAAATAATAATAATAAAAATAAGAGTTTGACAGACTCAGACAAAATATAACAAGTCAATTTCAATGATCATATGCGCATGAGATATATATATACACGAGAGCCGAGGTCGGGGGAACAATAATTTTACTTGTATATAAAACTGCAGCGGTAGTGGACTGTATTAATTAACCACTGAGAAGTACAATCTCACACTTAATCGTGACTCTAAGTCGACATGGTGCTCTCTTCACATGGAAAATGAAACAAAATTTAAATTTTTTTTTGCAATATCAAATGCACATGTTTAATTAATTAATATTATGTAAAACTCAGCGAAAAAGAGATTGAGTGAGAATTCTTTTGCCAGCCAAAAGAAAAATTTTATTTTTTTATTTTATTTTTGGTAGTCCCCTGGTTGTGCGTGTTGCGTGGGGGTGAACGTGGCAATTCGGATGTTATATATCTTCAGGCTGAAGAACATCGTGCTTCAAGTTGGGAGAGAAAATAGAGTTTGACAGACTCAGACAAAACAATAACTTTGAATTATAACATAGAAAAATCTAGGAAACAAGTATCCGGATCAACGACAACGAAAAATTTGTTGCGAGTGTTATAGCGATACGTTAGTATTCGAGCCTCAATAGGGAGGTGATAGAGGTAGAGAGAGTATGTAAAGAAGTATGACCATAGTTCAGATTTGTTCTGGGGTGCCAGATAGTATGCAAGACTGAATATAAATTGGTTGAGAGAGAGAGATGCTTGCTGTCTGAAAATGAATATTTTGAGAGTGAGAGCTCGGGCATAGGTCGCGAAATATTTCGTTACGTACGGAATATATAGATTTCTGGGAGAGGGAGTCAGTATATTTAGCGTTAAATAATGGGCAAAATGGCTCGTTCAAAGAAACAAAGAAAGGAGCAGTGGCAATGAGTTGTTAAAAAGATTTGTTCGGTGTTGTTTATTGTTAGCAAGGTAGGAAATGTGAGATCCGTCAGTGAAGAGAATACTGAGGAGAGTAGTGATATTAAGTGGCCTCTAAACAATAGTATTCCTTCTCTCTAAACCATTCTAATCTCTCTTTTCTAGCAATAATGACATTTTTCAAAACCACTTATATGATCTAATAAAAACAACAAAGATGATCAAGCTAATTTTTTTTTTTTCAGATATTAAGTGAACAAACCTAAAGAGCAATCGGATGGCGATAACCCTCCCTCAAAACCAAATTTGAAAAATTGAAGCTATTGTGTTTTAAAATATTAGTTGAGACGATGAAATTTTTCTAATGCCTATTTTAGTACAATATGTCTGAATTTTTTCTCGCATCGAATGGTCACCCTTATAATAAAAACGGTGTTACTAATAAACATTAAGCTATGCCATAGTAGAGTATTGCTAAGAGCTAGGATTTTGACGAATCGCCTCTCTCTTGTCAAGAATAAGATGGTTCAGATCCCAACATTTTTGATGAACTTATATTGTTTTCCTCTATGACGTTCAATACAATTTCGTCGATGATTATAGAGAGAAAATTATTTATGATTGGAAAATAGGATAGAACCACAAAGTTTTTCTCGAAGGATATAAATAAAAAACATCTACTCGTACCGTAATATTACAAGATTTTATCAACCATTTGATTAATCATCTTAGAATGAAAAGAAGTATGAAGAATATACCAGTATATATTATATATCATTATATAATAATTATATAAATACATATATTAATACTATATATATAATAGTATAATATATATATATTTATATACATAAATATATAATAAAATAGTAAATATGTATATATTATATATATATCATAATTGAATACCACAATAACAGAAGGATAATTTTCATTATGCCAAATTTAATCAGAATGGCTAAATCGATGTAAAACTGTCAAAGAATGTAATTATAAATCTAAAGCGAACCTAGAAAACCTTCTTTTTAAAAAGTAGGCACGTATTTTATAATAAAACCCAAATTACTTGTATCCTTTTCACACAGCCATATAAAATACAAAAACAAATATCGGACATTTGATTTTCCAAAAGTAATAATGGAAAATACTATTTTTAATAAAGCCATAATTGATCATAGTATTTTAATGTTATCTTTCTTTTTTCTTAGTAGTGTATTCTTAATATGTAACAAGGCGTCTTCACATTGCGTTAAATGTGCAACCGATCCGATCACTTTAAAGAATTGTTTTAAAATTTTATTTTCCTAAAAATTTCACTGAATCCCTTTTTGAGATCTCCTTTAGCTTTGTAAGGTTTTTAACATTCAAAGTAGAGGAGGTCGTTTTCACTAAGCTCCTCCATATATATTTAAGGTCAGTTTTTTTTTTGTAAAGTTTCGTAACTCACATCTGAAGTATGCCTAATTCAGGAAGAAGAAGACCCAGGAAGCTACCTAGGATCTAGACGAGAGATCAAACCTTGTCCTATTGCTTCGCAACTTTAAAGCATAGATTTTTTTTCGATGTTTTGAGGATCGTAGGATTTTTTTTATTGCGAACTATGGAAAAAAAATTTCAGCGTTGCAGTTTGAAATTCACCCACCTTCCCTTCAAACTTTTCTAGAAACTGAATTTGAAGCTTCTGTGACTAACCTTGCAGCTCTTTCAACATTCTGAGATTGGCAGTGAATTTATGATATATTGTATGTTTTTAATATTTCCATCTTCAAGGCATAGCATTAATTCTTTTCCTCAATAGATATAATTAATGGAAGTTCTGTTATGTGTCATCTGCCAGAATATATAAATCGCTGCAATCATTTGCTTGAAAATTAATTTCTGGAACTTGAAATTTTCTGATCTCATTTGTCTTATTTTTTTAAGCTTCTGTTACCGAAATAATCCTATCAACTGTAAGTTTTCCAGCATAATACTGCTCATCACACAAAACATAGATCTACACTAACCACTACACCAACTCCCGGTAGGGCTTAACTCGTGGCAGGTGGACCATGCATCTTTTCCCGTCTGACCTCGAACTTCTTGATCCTAGATATCTTGAACTTAGAATTTCTCTTCGTAAATGTTTTTCCGATTCATCCTTAGTTTATATACTCAAAAGGTTCACCCTTCAGTGAACTAGTATTCCCTTTTCATTATGAACCACTCGAAACTTCGTTCTCTTTTGGCCAGAGCTTTCAGAAGATCGTGTCTCTAGGCGTAAGTTTCCAACTTAGAACTAAACGTAGATATAACGATTACTAAAGTTTTCAGCCTTAGCGACGAAACGATGTAGAGATATATTGGGATTGGGAAATCAATCCACTCTTTTAAGAGTACATTTCCTTGGACTGCGCGCGAATAGTAATATGATCCGCTGGACTTGAAAGGTGTCGCAATAACCACTGTCTAAATTTACTGGCTACTGCATTCGGATTTATAGTAATTTGATGATTAAAAATTTACGGATCATATCTGAATGAAGCAATTAGCTGTCCGATACGAACGTAAATATTTTTCACATAGTCCTAAGAGGGAGCAGTAGTTTAACTGACAAACTGGAGGAAGGACCGCCTGTTATGCCACCCACTTTAATCCAGACGCAATGCTAGCAGTAGCGTTTCAATATCGCCTTAATATATCACAGATGAATTTAGTACCAATCTATATAGTAAAGTTCTTATATACTGTTATAGTTATCTAAGCTGAACACATCTAGCTATATATAATACGGTTTATATCTACGTAGCTTACAAAAATGTGCAAATCTCCTATGCTTCCTACTTACAGATAATGTTGTCTAACCCAAGAATTCATGTGTACAACACACTTTTCAAAAAATCTTTTTGGGTAGATAGTGTCCAAGAGACCAAGAATCCAAGACCTATTGCTACTATCCAGATCTCTGGCGGAGCAACGTAGAGTGACAACGCGATTAAAAAGATTGTCGCAAGCTCAACCCACGAATATACAAGTGAACACGCACGATAGAACTCGCTGTTGTACTGAAGCGGTAGTAGTTAAAACATAAAAAATATACTGGTCAATTTGTAATGACTATATTTTAATAAAAAAAAAACTGAGTATAACTGAAATCGGACCCAACCGCGGATGAAGGCACTACCACCAAGAAACTACAAAAAAAAGTACGTAGAGAGAAAACTGCGGGTAGCAGAGTAGGTGCGAATCCGATAATGAAGTAGTCGTAATGTGGAGTGCACGCAATTCTGGTGGAAGGTTTATAGCGAATTGGATGCATGGGAGGAAGAGTGTCATTAAAGAAAACTGAAAGATCGCAGACGGCGCATGCAGTTAGTGGGTGCAGATGGGGGCTGGGCAAGGGGTGTTCAAGAAAGAGGTCGTCCAATAATAGGCAGAAAAAACTTAAGTATGAAAGTTGATATCGCAACAAGGTCCACTTGTAAACCAAGGAGTTAGTGAAACAATTTGAAAATTCGAAACAAGAAGAGTCATGCAGATCCAAACAGAAAATAATATAGCACGTAGAGAGAGCCACAAAAAAACAGCTCGATAAAAGCACACGTTAACTTTACAATATTGAACAGCACAAATAAACCACACACATTAACTTAAGTGCATCATAATATAGGAGCATCGCAAAAAAATATGGCTGAATACGCAATCAAATCTAACAATTTATACACGCGAGAGAGCCCTGACAAAAGCTAGATCAAAACAAGACAAAACACCTCTCAACACACACTATCAAAAAAATCTCACGATTCTAGTAATACCACTCCAATGGAGGAACAGAGAAATAAATTACAAAAATAAACACACACACATTCATAATACTATATCATCAAATTGTCTCACCAGGATAATAACATCAGTAAACAGTATAAGAACATTAATTACAACTCTTCTAATATTAAATGTCCTAAAAGGCGTAGAAGGAAAGTGGAATATGACATAATTCCGAAACGACCATTCGACGATTGTACTTAGTTACATTGTATAGACAAACATATGGCATCTAGAAATTAAACAATCAAACAGAGTTCTCAGATGATACACTCTCTCTAAGCAACTCCCACCAAACAATTATTAAGTCTGCTCTAATATTGTAAAGTTGCAAGTAATAAGCACCTGAGAGCACGTCGAAATCTAATATCGAGACGATAAAAGGCTATTCCCGAACCTTAGGAGACTGCGTCTTCTCAAATCTAGACAAATGAGCACCCGATGGAGTACACAATACCATAAGAACAAAACTGAATGCGCAGCTACGTCTATAATTGTCACTATAGAATATCACAGCGGACTTAACTGACCTCAGCTATAACCCACATATAGAGTAATATAATCAACTACTACACACTAGTATCACAACAACCGGAGAAGTTAATAGTTCTAGTTCTTTTGAAAACCTTCTACTCTGGAAATCACTCACAGTAAAAAATGAAAGAAAAAAAACACAACCATTATAACAATATAAATCCTTTCATCTACGAAAAGACTAACTACAGTAACTTACAGAAGAGATATAAACAACAAACGCAGTTTCACACACAGCAACCCAATTCATGATTAGCCAAGCAGCACAATCAATGTAAAGAAATAACATGAAGCTGGTTGTACTAACATCTAAAGACAATCATAAACAGACTGCGTACAATGAAAAAATAAATATATAACATAATTTTAAACTCTACAATTCAAATAAAATCACCATGAAACAACCACTATATAACACGATCACCTGTATAGAACAAAGGACACACACACAAGTGTGAAGATAGAATGCTTAAGCTTTCCCTTGAAGACTGGATTGATTACAGGATACACAATAGATCAATACAAGGACATAAATATATTTGACACTCACGATGACACTACCACAAGATAGAGAATACGGAATTTTCAACCTAATAATATTTAACACAAAAAACTAATCTGAGTAAATAATCAAGCACCTATCTAATAAGAAGTAATGAATGAATAATGGAATTTCTTCACAACACACAAGTTGATCTACAACACTAGAGAGAGATGGTACAGCTTACCAATACCAGATTCTAAGTTTTCGTCATCGGGACAACCTATATTATATCATAGGCCGGACAAAATATCACAACACATCACATCATTCGATAATTGGGACTGATTAACAATACGAAAGCTATCAAAAATAACACAGGGAATATTATTGTCTTAGTAATAGTATGAATACCAATGGTTCACATAATCTGATCATATACGAAATTTAAAAGCCCAAACTTCAATGAATTATAAGAACATAAGTTATTAAAACACATATAATGTAACACAGAATATTGAAGACAACTTATGGCATGTTCATTAAAATAAATTATGTAAAAATTGTCTTACAAAGCCTTACACAGATAGTGTACAGTAACCAGCCATAAATCACGTAAGGCTATCACACTATTATACACACACAATATATATAATATATAAATATATATAATACGGTAACAGCGCTATACATTAACTATATATTTAGTACAATAAGTTATAAGCAATGTATCTAATAAAATAAATAGGATATGATAAATGAAAATCATTAGTAAAATTATAAAGCTAGTATATGAGCTATATAATAGTATTTATACATTTTAATATCACCTCGAAAATAAAATAACAATATTAGATATATATCAATTAATATTATAAATACTAAAAATCAATAAAATATATTAAATAATTGATATAATACATCGAGCAATATAGCATCAAATAAACACAGCATGACATCAACACTCCAAGTTACCATAGACAAGCAGAAAAGCACACACAACATATAAGTCACAAGAAATGTCGGAGGCCACATCGCTCAAAAGAACAACATCTCAATCAATCATCGAGATACAAAAATAAAGATTCGATGAACAAATCGATCAACAACAAATTAGAACTATAGCCGCAACTGTACCATAGGAGAGCAAACACATATAAATAACCCTAAAAATCACATCACATCAAGACACATTCGAACACACTTTAGAGACACCTACGGAACATACATAAGGTATGCTCAATCCAACCAAACGAATGAGATAAACTACTATCATCAACATAGTGGGCGATCCACATCTGAAAAAACTTATTCACAAACTGGCCAAAGCGACAATACCGAGAAAGCAAAGCCATTACCCTCATCCACCCCGCACTACTATTATTCACAGACTATTCAAAATCATGTATAACTAAATAATAACAACACTACTGAAATCGCAAAAATATAAGAACCACATATGAATCACAAATAAGACACTAAATCCAACACGACTTCAAACTAAATACCATCATACTCGACGTTAAGCACAGCAGCTTACAAACATTATCAGAGCCACCACGAATCATGCGGTCTAAAACTGAATTACACCCAATTCACAAAGATCAGATAAATAAAAAGAAAATCTACAAAGCAATAATAATATCTTGTGCATGAAATATGTTAGCGAATTGAGCGGACAGATATATCGGATTGAGTAATATAACCATGCTAACGTGAAGAGTATATTCAGAGAGGTCTTTATTCAGTGCGGAGGTGTTTATTTGATTATAGGCTGGAGAGTGAATGAGGAATACTAAGAGAGTGTGTGCGAATTCAGGACCGAGCAAGAAGTGTTAGGGTTCAGAAAATTGTTGGGAGGTTTGGATCAAAGTGAGTGATGACGCATGTGTCGGGGTTACAAGATTTAAATAACGGTCGGGTGCGTAGTGCATCTTTTGGCAAGTAGCGCTCGAGGCGCGTCTTGGTCCCCGTCTGGTCTAGGAACTCTCGTTGTCTTCCTGAAGGAATTTTCCATTAAAAGGTCGCAAAGCCACCTATGAACACAGGTGTGCTCTCCCTGAATAGAGACCTGAGTCGAGAAGGGAAGGAAGGTAATGGGTTGTCGTTCAGGATGATGTCGGTGAAGTAGGAGATGGTATATATATATGGAGAGTATGTCGTCACTATTGGCGGATTAAATGAAACTGACTTTTATCTTAAATTATCGAGAATGCCAACACTACACCCAAGAACGTGCACGGGAACCGAAACACATCATAACGGGAGTATATCCATGGTGCAATAGTACTCTCGGGAAGGAGCGCCCAATCATTTGTAAGAATCAAGTGTGATGTCTACGAGGTCGACTCCCACAGCCAAAAACAACACAGAACATAAATCGTAGACGATATACGGGAAATAGTTCATAGAACGATCGTGCGTGAGTAATGTGCAGAACAAAGGGACCAGAGCGCTATGAGACCGCAGTCGCAGCAGAGTGAAAGGCCTCGAAAAAATCGCGCCGGGGCTGACTTGCGGCACGTCTAGGGAGGGTTGGTCCAAGGCACACACATGAAGTTCCGGGGCCCTCCTATAACAGACATCAACCTCAGGATTTACTTTAATAAACTGGACAGCCAACCTCGGCACACGGCTCTACTGTTGCTTTACTCGCACTATTCACACTCCACTATCCCCACCCCTCTCTTTGCTTCAATCCCTCTCCTTCTCCACCAACTCATCCCATCCCAAATCACTTACATTAAGATCTAACATGCCCCCCATATCCTTCAATCAAATATTCACTTCCCAAAATCCAGCTCGAATAATCACCTGCAACACTTACCTTCTCCCTCTCTTACTCTTCTCCCCCGCTGTTCGAACTCATTTCCTCTCTCCGTCTCTATAAATAACCCATACTAAACCCAACTATCTATATAACTCGCCTATAATTACACCAATACTCAGCTAACTAATAAGTATCTCTATAATATTAAACATATTTATATATACTACATACATAATATATATATATATCTATATACTTAATAATATAGTATATATATTAATATATATAAATATATATTAACATTTTTATGTACGTTATATGCCAACAAATATGACTGATAAAGAAGAAGTCAATTGTTTATTGTCAAAATGTAAAATAGTTGAAGTTTCTATGGATTGCCATTGTATTTATTAAATATTAGTTTAAAGTTAAGATTAATAGGTACACAACCATAAATTGTGTAATAATAAATCATCTGTGTGGACGTACGTAAATGAGTTCAATATCCTTATTAGAGTTCCCAAAATCTCCTCAGCGTATCTGTAATTCAAATCTTAAAACCCCCATTGATATTTATATAATATAACTATTATATACTATAATAAATAATATTATATATAATATATATCATCTATAATATATTATATATTATATATATCTATATATAATATAATATATATATAAAGTTAATTTTAATTTAATTTAATATATAACATATAAGATATATATATAATATAATCGATATATATAATATCTATATATATATATATAATATATAATATAAATTATATAATATATATATATATATATATAATTCTCTAAATAATTAATTTACTCCGCAGTACTAATTGTTGGATTTGTGTGAAGCTAGAGAAATAATAATAATAATAAAAATAATAATAATAATAATAATAATAATAATTAATATATAATAATAACAATAATAATAATAATAATAAGAATAAATAATAATAATAAATAAAATAAAATTAATAATTAATAAAAAAAAATAATAATAATTATACGATAATAATAATAAGAAGAAATAATAATAAAATAATAATCATAATAATTAAATATCAATCATTAATAATAGATAAATAAGAAGAATTATAATAATATAAATTAATAAAAAATATAAAATGAATAATAAATAATATAATCAATAATAATAATAATAAAATAATAATATAATACTAATATATAAAATATATAATAATAATAATAATAATAATAATAATAAAATAATATAATAATAATAAATAGATAATAAGTAATTAATAATAATAATAATAAATAAATATAAAATAATGAGTAAAAAAAAAAAAGAAAAAATAATAATAAAAATAAATAATAATTAATAATAAAAAAAAAAATATAATAATAATAAATACAGTATTTATAATTATCAAAAGTTGTTAGATCGCCTTTTGGGAATAATATTAAGGGGTCACAAAAAAATTAACGGATTCTAAAAAATAAATAAATAATTAGTTATAATGCAATATTCTAATAAATTTTTCTATCTGATTATAAAATAACAGGGAAAGATATAGAAGAGAAGAGCACATTAATAAAAGCATGTTATTTCAGAGTTTACTACTCATTGTAATCAATGAACAAGAGATGTCAAGATTTTAAGTTGAGAAGGTGTGACTTCTTTCAAACAATACGAAAGTTCGTAGCAACAAAGAAACAGAGACAACGTTTCGAGTCTCTGTGAATATACGAGCTACCGCTGTATATATGCCGCTACCCGTGGCAACAAACGGAAGAGCGACGGACTCGCATGGACAACGGCCGCGGGTTCGGATCCTAGGTAGAAATTACCTGAAGTTCCCACCTTGAATAGGGCTTGCCCGTGGAGGTGTGAACTTTTCATAAAAAAAAAAAAAAAAAAAAAAAAAAATATAAATTATATATATATATATATATATATGCATAATTATAATGTGATGTCCCACTGTCGTTCGTAATTGTGTATGGACTTCTGAACTTACAATTATCTCCTCGATTGTGATGACCCTTGGGAGGTTCCAGACGGCTTCCACGTTTTTTGTCCACTGTCATCGCAGTCCGGAAAAGTCATTTCTACTGAGAGGTGTTTAGTTCAAACCTATACAGTATTTATTATATTCCATCGTCCCAAAATATGACCCCTCTCAACTTCATTTTCGTCAACTTAGGGAATAGTGTAAATTGCAACCGGACAGATCTGGCGCTTATGAAATGTGGAGTAATTGAATCCTTCTTCGCCAGAATTCTATAATTGAAAGGGTAGTGTGAGATGGAAAGCTATCATGGTGCAGCACCCAATTGTCTCATTGTCTGATTCTGATTTCGCTGAACTCGTTTCGAATCCGTCCAAGACATCTTGTAAAAACGTGATTAACTGCTGTTCCTGAAGAAAACCTTGTGCACAATAACACGGCTGTCGAAAAAAAACAATAATCAGGGTTTTCACCTTGGACTTCTCATACTGCTTCTTCGAGAGGAGATTTTTGTGTGCCATTCCGGCATTTGCCGTTTGGTATCAGATCGTAATAACCAAAAACCCAGATTCATCACCGTGTTATAGCTTTATCCAAAAAATTGTTTCCATTTCGAGTCTTTCAGATAAATCTGACCAAATATTTGACCCTCTCGCTTCTCTCCACAACAGCAATCTCGGCACTATTTTGTCACAATTCTTTTGGAGTGCAAATGGTCGTTAAAATCAGATGAACTGCACTTTTTATCTAACCGTTCTTCTCAACACTTGACAAATCACTGAACCGGCGGTCATCTGCTCCCATCACAGCCTCTAAACACCCTTCCACATTTCTGCATCCGCTTGCTTGACGCAAGATTCGGTCTCAAATAACGAGTCTGCTTCAACATTTTCTCCGCCCTCCCATTCAGAAAGCTTGTCACTTAAAAAGACATAGTTTCTCGAAAGAAGTCCGGCTCCCCATAAGCCTCGCTTAAAAGAAGCAGAGTCT
Source organism: Trachelipus rathkii (assembly GCA_015478945.1). Taxonomy (NCBI): domain Eukaryota; kingdom Metazoa; phylum Arthropoda; class Malacostraca; order Isopoda; family Trachelipodidae; genus Trachelipus; species Trachelipus rathkii. The sequence continues at coordinate 49,728 of JABUQX010039396.1, forward strand.
CAGTGCCTAAATCATGTTAACTTTCACACAGAATTTATAGCGTACCGCTGTTCAAATTTACCTGCATCGCAGAAACGTAACGAGGATAGAAAACACACGCAATACACAAAAAGATGAGTGCAAAAACGTAAGAGGGTAGAACAAAAATATCTAAATATTCACTTTTTAAAAAAATTCAAATTGGAAAAGTGAACTTACGAAATTTTTCCAAATCATCCGATCAACATCCAATTTTCAGGGCTTGTATATCTTATGTATATTTGTTTTCATACTTATATTATTTTAAAAAATTCAAAAAATTTTTTTGATAAAATTTGTTCAATGACATAACAATAATTTGCATAGTATACAAAAAATCTATCTAAGTAAAAAAATGTACATCTTTCGCGACTACGTATGCCCTGACATCACATCGCAACGAACAAAAAACAATCTCGCAATTTCATTTTTAAAAACAAAACAAAGTGGGTTGAAAATTAGAACAACAACAACAAAAAGAATCAAGAAAATCAAAAATGTACTTCGTGCATTTTGTAGGTAATCCATCGAAATATTTCAAGTTTGAAGTCATTTCGAAAAAAAATCTGAGAGTTGATACTAAAAATGTCAAAAACATGGGTTTTGAAAAATTGAAAATTCTGAAACAATGACAATAGACACAGAAAAACGCTCGAAAACGACATTTTAAAGCTAAAAAAAAGCTACAGTTTGGTGTTTATATGATCAAAATCGGCTGAGAATCACGAACTTTATATCCAATTTTAAGGGGTGAAAATTGGGCAGCCCGACACAAATATTGGATCCTGTCCTTATTAACATATTCTCTTTAAATTTCAGACTGCTTTTAGAAGATTCTATGAATAGTCTCCAGTCTCATCTTTTTCAGTAAGATAGAGCAATAAATCTATTTCTCTATGACGATACCAAAAGAATGACGTACCTGGAGACAAGAGGTTCTTGTTTTTCAGTCTTTGATCAAATTTAAGTCTCGAGTCACATCATTAAGTTTAATTTGATTGAACAACTGTGGTGAAGAGCCCCTTATATTCTCTGGATGATAAACATCTTCTGCTTCTGATGTCAAGCTGTCAGAATTATCTTTCAAAAACCAGAATTATAACTCAAAACTACAGGTGGAGCTGACACTATAAATATATATATATATATATATATATATATATATATATATATTTAATAATATAACAAAAATATATATATAGATATATATATATATATATATATATATATATATATATATATATATATATATAACTTTAATTATATATATAAAATATATATATATATATATATATATATATATAACTATATATATGTATATATATATATATATATATATATATATATATAAATATAATACATATATAATAGAGCTATAATATATATATATAATATATATATATATATATATAATAAAGATTTTTCTGCTAGATTTTCTTTTTTTAAAAATCTATTTACTGAAAATCATTTAAAATTCAATTAAAAATATACAAACTAAATACTCGTATTGAACTATTTTTATTTACCTAATTAACTACAAGAATAACTTTAAAAAAAAAATTACACCATAAAAACTGTATCGAACGAATATATATATATATATATATATATATATATATATATATATATATATATATATATATATATATATATATATATATATATATATATATATATATATATATATATATATATATATATATATATATATATATATATATATATATTTTAGGATAAAAAGTAGCACCAAGGCTTTGGACAGCATAGGAAAATCTTTAATGTTACAATTCACAACGTTTCGGAAACAACATAGTTTCCATCATCAGGCTATAAACAAATAATAAAACGCAATAAATACAGAGTAGAGAAAAAGTACCAGCTTGGTAAAGCTTCTAAATAATATGTTGTTAAACATTAACGAAACAAAAAATAAAAAATAAATTAAGAAGTTAAAATTTCCACTCAGCATTAATGATGACATTATTATTTCTCATTTAACAATTAACAATAACAGACTAAGTTAAATACTCGAATTTCACAGACCTATATTAAAATTCAAAACACAATTAACAATACATTACTGAACAAAACAATATATCATACAAAAGGGGTAACTTAATGATTTTTTTAATTATGGGCAAAATATAGAAACTTACTTAAATTACGATAATGGTGGTGATTAGAATACAGTAATATGCAACTTTCTCCTTCCCTGCTTCATGTCACGTAAGGTTACACTAGTTGGAGTTTAAAAGGACCACTGTCACTGTTTAACGAAGGTTTAATTTCTGTGATGTAAAGCGATTCAGCAATGTGTAGGTTGGTTTGAGAGCTACTTTGTAACAGTATTGAAAAATTAGTATGATTAAAAGGGTGATCATATGTATGTGAATGATCACGTATAGCTGAGTGCGAAGGACAGTTAAGGAGAGAATTTGTGCGAGTAGAGACACCCCTATGCTCGTCGGTTCTGACAGAAAGTTGACGTAGAGTACTGCCAACGTAAGCAACATTACAGTTGCCACAAATAAATTTATAAACGACAGAAGAGCGCAGTGCATTGGGGATAATGTCTTTGTGGTTGCAAAAGGAGGCAATTTTATGAGAAGAGTTAAAAATCAATTTAATATCAAGTTGAGGAAAACAGTTAGATAAGATATACGAAAGGTCTTTACGAAGTTTGATGTGGATGTGTTCATAAAAGGGTAAGGAGAGATACAATTTTAGTTTAGGAGCCGAGATAATAGGAGGGAGAGGGTCGAAATTAGAAGATAGAAATTTATTAATATACTTATAAACAAGAGAATGGGGATATAAGTTTGATTCAAAATAACCTAGTAGAAAATTAAATTCTTTGTGCATTAAAGTGTAAGAGGATGTTAAATGGAAGGCTCTGTATAATAAAGTTTTTATACTATTGCATTTGAATGACAAAGGTATATGGCTAAAGAAATTAAGGCCTAAGCCTGTGAAAGTCTTTTTTCTGTAAATTGATGTCGAAAAATTTGTTGTAGTTTTTTTAATTAGTAAATCCAAAAAAGGTAAAGAATCATTGCTTTCATCTTCATGTGTAAAATTAATGTTAGGTAGCTGTGAATTCATATAGGAAAAAAATTCTGGAATTTTATTTTTATCTGTAAATAGTAAAAACGTATCGTCCATATACCTTCTGTAGAAGGATGGTTTAAATGAGGGGGGACAATTATTTAACCATTTTTCTTCATGATAAATGAGATAGGCATTGGCCAGAAGAGCACTTAAAGGAGAACCCATTGCTAGTGAGTCAGTTTGTTCATAGAGGGCGTTATTAAAAAGGAAATAAGTATCTTGAGTGGCCAATTGTAATAATATTCTAAATTCTTTCTTATTAAAACCATGAAAGAGAGAGACTGAATTAAAGATACTGTTCAACAAAATATCTATGGCATCGGAAATCGGAATATTTGTATAAAGAGACTCTATATCGAAACTAGTCATGAAGAAAGTGTGCAAATTAATACTAGATAGCCAGTTTTTAAAATGATATGAATTCTTTATAGTGTATTCATTTGTGGAAAAAGGAGATAATAAAGGAACCAAAAATTTTGCAAGTTTATAATTATGTGTATTAAAAGCCGAAAGGATAGGTCTAATTGGAATATTGTCCTTGTGAACTTTAGGGAGTCCGTATAAAATGCCAGGGGATGAGCCTCGGGCATAAATATCGTTGAATGTAGATTTAGTTATTTTTTCTGCTTTTTGGAGCTTTCTTAGGAAACGATTAACTTTATCTTCTAAGGTAAGGGATAGATTAATGGGGTTTTTGTTGGTAATAAGATGAAACTTGGTATTGTCCGATAAGATGTGATTTACTTTATCAATATAATCAGATTTATTCATGAGAACAACTCCCAAACCCTTGTCTGGTCTACAAATTATAATGGAATTATCCTGTTTAATAGCTTTTAGAGTAGTAAAATCCGATTTCGAAATCAAGAAAGAAAATTTTTTTGAAGGATTGAATCTATAGAAATGTCTGGAAGCAACTTGTTTAAGTTTAAGGGTGAAAGTTTTAAAATCCATGTTTAATGGATCGTAATTTTTTAATGAATGAAGCATACTCTCGAAAGCGCCGAAATATTTAACAAAATTAATACTGAAACAAGGCAAGTTAAAATTTAAACCTAGGGACAATAATCTCTTTTCATTTAATGTTAAAACCTTCGAGGAAAAATTAAATATAAATTTATCGGAGTCTGAATAATTAACCATCTGTAAGTTAAGGGCATTCAGTTTAGCTTTGTGTCTTAATCTACAAAGTTTCACACGGCGTGATATAAGCACTGATAATTTGTTAGTAACAAACATGAAATCAATAAAAGACAAGACATTTCGCAAGTTAGTAAAACTAATCTGATATTGAGAGCTAACTTGTTTAAGTTCTTTAGATTTGTAGGTGATTTCTTTGTTTAAAAGTTTAAATTGGAAACCTCGGTAAACATTACTACAACAAATTTTTCGACATCAATTTACAGAAAAAAGACTTTCACAGGCTTAGGCCTTAATTTCTTTAGCCATATACCTTTGTCATTCAAATGCAATAGTATAAAAACTTTATTATACAGAGCCTTCCATTTAACATCCTCTTACACTTTAATGCACAAAGAATTTAATTTTCTACTAGGTTATTTTGAATCAAACTTATATCCCCATTCTCTTGTTTATAAGTATATTAATAAATTTCTATCTTCTAATTTCGACCCTCTCCCTCCTATTATCTCGGCTCCTAAACTAAAATTGTATCTCTCCTTACCCTTTTATGAACACATCCACATCAAACTTCGTAAAGACCTTTCGTATATCTTATCTAACTGTTTTCCTCAACTTGATATTAAATTGATTTTTAACTCTTCTCATAAAATTGCCTCCTTTTGCAACCACAAAGACAATATCCCCAATGCACTGCGCTCTTCTGTCGTTTATAAATTTATTTGTGGCAACTGTAATGTTGCTTACGTTGGCAGTACTCTACGTCAACTTTCTGTCAGAACCGACGAGCATAGGGGTGTCTCTACACGCACAAATTCTCTCCTTAACTGTCCTTCGCACTCAGCTATACGTGATCATTCACATACATATGATCACCCTTTTAATCATACTAATTTTTCAATACTGTTACAAAGTAGCTCTCAAACCAACCTACACATTGCTGAATCGCTTTACATCACAGAAATTAAACCTTCGTTAAACAGTGACAGTGGTCCTTTTAAACTCCAACTAGTGTAACCTTACGTGACATGAAGCAGGGAAGGAGAAAGTTGCATATTACTGTATTCTAATCACCACCATTATCGTAATTTAAGTAAGTTTCTATATTTTGCCCATAATTAAAAAATCATTAAGTTACCCCTTTTGTATGATATATTGTTTTGTTCAGTAATGTATTGTTAATTGTGTTTTGAATTTTAATATAGGTCTGTGAAATTCGAGTATTTAACTTAGTCTGTTATTGTTAATTGTTAAATGAGAAATAATAATGTCATCATTAATGCTGAGTGGAAATTTTAACTTCTTAATTTATTTTTTATTTTTTGTTTCGTTAATGTTTAACAACATATTATTTAGAAGCTTTACCAAGCTGGTACTTTTTCTCTACTCTGTATTTATTGCGTTTTATTATTTGTTTATAGCCTGATGATGGAAACTATGTTGTTTCCGAAACGTTGTGAATTGTAACATTAAAGATTTTCCTATGCTGTCCAAAGCCTTGGTGCTACTTTTTATCCTAAAATTAAGATTCCCGGATTCTAGAAACTGGATTGATGTTATAAGACGAAGATATGGCCAAGCCACCATCAGCGCTATACGACACATGGAGAATCTTTATTTTAAAAAGGAAAAACGCAAACTCGACCTCGAATTTCTAAGGACCTGTAAGGCCTATAATATACTTCCTAAATTTATTAGGTTTAAACTTTTCACTAAAAGGTTATATAATAGTAATGTTTACCGAGGTTTCCAATTTAAACTTTTAAACAAAGAAATCACCTACAAATCTAAAGAACTTAAACAAGTTAGCTCTCAATATCAGATTAGTTTTACTAACTTGCGAAATGTCTTGTCTTTTATTGATTTCATGTTTGTTACTAACAAATTATCAGTGCTTATATCACGCCGTGTGAAACTTTGTAGATTAAGACACAAAGCTAAACTGAATGCCCTTAACTTACAGATGGTTAATTATTCAGACTCCGATAAATTTATATTTAATTTTTCCTCGAAGGTTTTAACATTAAATGAAAAGAGATTATTGTCCCTAGGTTTAAATTTTAACTTGCCTTGTTTCAGTATTAATTTTGTTAAATTTTTCGGCGCTTTCGAGAGTATGCTTCATTCATTAAAAAATTACGATCCATTAAACATGGATTTTAAAACTTTCACCCTTAAACTTAAACAAGTTGCTTCCAGACATTTCTATAGATTCAATCCTTCAAAAAAATTTTCTTTCTTGATTTCGAAATCGGATTTTACTACTCTAAAAGCTATTAAACAGGATAATTCCATTATAATTTGTAGACCAGACAAGGGTTTGGGAGTTGTTCTCATGAATAAATCTGATTATATTGATAAAGTAAATCACATCTTATCGGACAATACCAAGGTTCATCTTATTACCAACAAAAACCCCATTAATTTATATCTTACCTTAGAAGATAAAGTTAATCGTTTCCTAAGAAAGCTCCAAAAAGCAGAAAAAATAACTAAATCTACATTCAACGATATTTATGCCCGAGGCTCATCCCCTGGCATTTTATACGGACTCCCTAAAGTTCACAAGGACAATATTCCAATTAGACCTATCCTTTCGGCTTTTAATACACATAATTATAAACTTGCAAAATTTTTGGTTCCTTTATTATCTCCTTTTTCCACAAATGAATACACTATAAAGAATTCATATCATTTTAAAAACTGGCTATCTAGTATTAATTTGCACACTTTCTTCATGACTAGTTTCGATATAGAGTCTCTTTTTACAAATATTCCGATTTCCGATGCCATAGATATTTTGTTGAACAGTATCTTTAATTCAGTCTCTCTCTTTCATGGTTTTAATAAGAAAGAATTTAGAATATTATTACAATTGGCCACTCAAGATACTTATTTCCTTTTTAATAACGCCCTCTATGAACAAACTGACTCACTAGCAATGGGTTCTCCTTTAAGTAAAGTTTTTATACTATTACATTTGAATGGTTAAATAATTGTCCCCCTCATTTAAACCATCCTTCTACAGAAGGTATATGGACGATACGTTTTTACTATTTACAGATAAAAATAAAATTCCAGAATTTTTTTCCTATATGAATTCACAGCTACCTAACATTAATTTTACACATGAAGATGAAAGCAATGATTCTTTACCTTTTTTGGATTTACTAATTAAAAAAACTACAACAAATTTTTCGACATCAATTTACAGAAAAAAGACTTTCACAGGCTTAGGCCTTAATTTCTTTAGCCATATACCTTTGTCATTCAAATGCAATAGTATAAAAACTTTATTATACAGAGCCTTCCATTTAACATCCTCTTACACTTTAATGCACAAAGAATTTAATTTTCTACTAGGTTATTTTGAATCAAACTTATATCCCCATTCTCTTGTTTATAAGTATATTAATAAATTTCTATCTTCTAATTTCGACCCTCTCCCTCCTATTATCTCGGCTCCTAAACTAAAATTGTATCTCTCCTTACCCTTTTATGAACACA
>JABUQX010039397.1:5000-10000 GCA_015478945.1 Trachelipus rathkii
CCTATCGAGACTTAAAAAAAAAAAAAAAAAAAAAAAAAAAATAAAAAAAAAAAAAAAAAAAAAAAAAAAAAAATACCGTATATATAGTACCGTAACCTTTATACTGTATAATAATACTGTTTATATTTATTATAAATATTACTACCTGTTAAGCATATAAAAAAAACAAAAAGATTATTTTTCAATATGGATGTAGTGGACCCAAATATAGAATTAAAATTTGTTGAAGAAATAATTAGTGACGGGGCAAGCCCAACCTCATTATTTCAACAAGTTTTATCTCTAGTCAAACAAAGAGGCACAAAAAGGGCCATTGTTACAAAATTGATAAATAAGATCACAGCTGATATAGATTTATATACTGTTAATGAGTTAAAGGGTCTCATCTTAAATTTAAAAACAAAATTAAAAGAAGTTACAGACTTGGACAATAAAATAATAAATGTTTACGCTGACTGTCAAGAATTCACATTTGAAAGCGCAGATAAAATTTGTGAAAAAAATGAGTACTATGCCTTTGGCATCTCATCTCTCATAAGTGAAATTGAAAATAAAATAAGTCCTATGCAGAATATTTCTTCTAATAATAATCATAATGAAACTGGTTTCTCTGGTTTAAAAAGACCCGAACTCCAGCTCCCTGAATTTGATGGAAAGCCTGAAGACTTTGATAGATTTATAAAAAATTTTGAGGAAATAATGGAAAGAGAAAAATATAATAAATTTGCTAGGCATTCATGCTTAATGAAACAACTCAAAGGTCCTGCTAAAATTTTAATACAAAAAAGCCCTATGGCAGATATGGATTATGATATGGCAAAAAATTTGCTTAAATGTGCCTTCAGTAATAAAACTTTACAACAATATTCAGTTATTGAAAAACTGATAAAACTAAAATTAACTAATAATTTTTATGATTGGGTTAGTGAAGCTAAATTAATAGAAAGTCAAGTAGATAGCTTAAAAATAACTAGTAAGGTGATTTGTCAATATTTTTTGTGGAATAGTTTGCCTGAAATATATCAAACCCAATATATAAACATTACAAATAATACATATCCAAATTTAGATGAAATTTTAAATAATGCATTTGAAGTTCATAATAGAATTGGGAAGAGTGGGTTAGTAAATACAAAAACAAATGCAAATACATACACTACTAAAACAACATCACAAGTTGAGAAAAAAAACAGTAGCTTTAGCTACTAACATTGATGTGAATCAAAAACAAAAAACAAACACTGAAACAACAAAAAGGGTGGGTTGTTCCATTTGTCAGACATTACAAACCGCAGATTGTATGGACCATAAATTGTATAGTTGCCCAACTTTCAAAACACCTGAATCCAAATTGCAAAAAATTAAAGAATTGGGAGGTTGTATTAAATGTGGGTACTTAAATCATAAAATTGAAAACTGTAGGTTTAAATTTAATGCGAAATGTAGAAATTGTAATTCATGGCACTCCGCATTTTTATGTATTAAAAAACAAAGTCGACCTAATTCAACTCAAAAACCAAAAAACAATAAAAATAAAAATAATGCACAAGCAGAAACATCAACCAATGTTGTTGAACTAAATGTTACACCTGTAGATAACCCATCTTCAGAGCAAGTAGCAAATTGTTTGTTATTAAGCTCCTTAAATGTAACAACTAGTCAAAATATAACACTTCCTACCTTCACCACCACTTGTATAAATAAAAACAATAACAACCAAGACTTGCGGGTTTTATACGATTCTGGGTCTGAAATAAATTTTATATCGCAGACAGTAGCACAAAAAATTAAATATAAAGTTGTACAGTCTGAAATAATGCTTAATGTAAAGGGTTTCAATGAAAGCAAATATTACAAAACTTCTATTATAGAAGTTGATATAAAAATAAATAATAAAAATAACAGTATTGTTGCAGCTGTAGTCCCTTCAATACAAACCAGAGTGAATATACCTTCCCCTCAAATTGTAAAGGCATTTGAGGAACATAAAATACCTTTAGCTGATAAGCACTTAAAAAATAAGATAAGGAAATCCATATACTATTAGGTGTGAATGGAGCCCACATAATACCAATAAATGCATGTTCATTTGGTTTAACAAACAACAGTTCATTGTTATATTACACTTCTTTAGGAATCTTATTAGCTGGGGACTTGAATAAATTAATAAAAAAATTTAACCATATTTGAAGTATATAAAGAAATTTACAGAGCAGGCCGACTTGCTCGCAAAAAATGTCAAAATAGAGAACAAGATTGAATGACTAGAAATGGATTACTCTATCTCATCTCTAGCTCAAAATAATAATACTAGCATAGAATTGGATGATGATCTAGTAAATAAAAATTTAAAAGATTTATTAAATTATGATAGTTTTGAATGTCCTAAAAAATTCTCAGAGTTAGATATGGAACTTATAAAATACTTAATTACAAATACACATGTAGATATGGAGACAGGTCGATTGATAATGCCTTGTTTATGGAATAATAAATTAATAAAATTTTTGCCAAATAATTTTTATTTGGCTAATTCTGTATTGAAATCAATACTTAAAAAATATAAAAAAAGAGCCTCTTAAATTAGAAGCGTACGATAATGTCATATTTGACCAACTTAACCAAGGTATCATTCAACCTGTTGAAATAAATACAGTAAAAAATAATAACAAAGTTTCATTTTTAGCTCATAATGCAGTTTTTAGAGATCATGTAGAAACGACAAAATGCCGAATTGTATATTTGTCGAACCTATGTGATAAAACTCAACCAACTAATTTATCACATAATAATGTTAGCTTGCCAGGACCTAATTTAAATAATAGATTGGATATTGCATTAACACTACTAAGGTTTAATAAGTATCTGTTGGTATTCGACTTGGAGAGAGCCTATCACCAGATTAAATTGCCTTGGGAGGATACAGAAAAATTCCATTTTTTGTGGTTCAAAAATATAAAAGAAAATGATTTTAGTATTGTTTCTTATAAATTAATGCGACTTCCGTTTGGTATTAGATGTAGCCCTTCCATTCTCATGGTAGCACTTTACATAATATTAATATTGCATGTTCATACTTGTGATGAGTTTGAATATGAACTTAGGAAGATTTTGTATAACCTGTCTTATATGGATAACTTAGGTTATTCTTCATCTTCTGAAAGTGAAATTATTCTTGCTTATCATAGGTCTCATGTAATATTTAACAATTATGGGTTCAATTTGCAACAATTTCATAGTAATTCACCAGAGTTTAAAAAATTAAATTATAGTGAGTTAGACAATAATAGTAGTGTGGATGAGCCTATAAATGATCACGTAAAACTATTGGGAATGATGTGGAATACTCATAATGATACCTTATATAATAAAAATAATGAAATGGACCCCAAAGCAAACACTTTGAGATCTATTTTATCTACTATAAATGGTCTATTTGACCCACTAAATATTGGGCTTCCTGGGAAGAATAGAGCTAAATTATTTTTACATAAACTGCAAAATAACAAAGATATAACATGGGACACAAAACTAAATAGTAATTTACTAAAAGAATATAAAAATATTTGCTCACAATATAATAAAAGCAAAAAACCTGAATTAAAAAGATTTATTGGGGATTATGCTTCTTCATATAATATTATAGCATTTACTGATGCTAGTAAAGACATTTATGGTAGTGTCTTATACTTACAAAATACAGATAATAGTGAGCTGCATTTTTTGTGTGCAAAAAATAAATTAATTTCAAACAAAAATACTAATAGATCTATTCCAGTTTTGGAGCTATTTGCTGTAAAATTTGGAGTTCAGTGTCTAATAGAAATGCTTGACAATTAAACTCAAAACGCACACCTTTAAAAATAAATAAAATAAAATAAACGCACACCTTTAAAAATAAATGAATTACATTTAAATACTGACTCATTGGTAATGTTAAATTGGATTATAAATAAAGTTCAGAAATTAAACAAAATAGAAAGAAAAGGGACCATTATAAATAATCAGCTGAATTTTATTGAAACTGCATGTGAAAAACACCCGATAACTTTTCATCATTGTGAAGGATCTCAGAATCCTAGTGATTATGTTACTCGATGTGTTTCATATAAGGTTTTATTAAAAAATTCACTTTATTTAAATGGACCTATATTAAACAACAATAATGAAAGGTTAAAAGTCACTGTTCCAAATCCCTTATATAATAATAGTACAGATTTTAATATTTATAATATTCAAACTTTTTCTTTTGTACCCTTATTTAAATTAGATAGGTTTTCTTCTTTGAATAAACTATTTAAGGTTTCACACTATGTAAGAAAATTTATTCATAATTTAAAGCTTAAAGTACATGAGAAAAACCCCACTTTGTTTTCCAATTGTGACCCTAATGCAATATGCTCATATGAAGAAAGTTGTAATGTCATTTTTAGGCAATATCAACTAGAAAATTTTTCAGAAACATATCAATATTTAATAAACCCCCAAAAAAATAAAGAGACAAATTTGGTCACACAACTTAATCTTTTTCTTGATAAAAACAATATAATTAGAGTAAAGAGTAAATTTGCAAACTTAGATGCTGATTTTAATCAAAAAAATCCAATTTTGTTGAATAAAAATCATTCACTAACTGATATAATAATTAAAGAATTACATGTAAAAATGAAACATGCAGGTGTTTATAAACTTCTAGCTATAATAAGAAAGGAGTTTTATATTCCAACAGCATATTCAGTAGTTAAGAAAAGTATTAAAAATTGCATAAGATGTAAATTAATATATGGTAGAACCATAAAAATTAATCAAAACCATTACAAAGATTATAGGATAAATCCATCACAAATTCCATTTAGAGAAATATTTCTTGACCATATTGGACCTTTTAATATAAAAATAAATAATATAGTAGAGAAGGTTTACATATTAATTATAACTTGCACATACACTAGAGCTGTAAACCTTGTTCTATGTAAAAATGTAGATAATAAATGCTTTAT
>JABUQX010039397.1:15000-29749 GCA_015478945.1 Trachelipus rathkii
TGGTACAATTTTAGTACGGAAAATGTAAAAAAAAAAAAAAATTATTGTTAATAATTATAGTAATATGAGTAAAAAACCTATTTAGAGACTTTTTATACGTTACTGTTAAAATAAATAGACTTTCTAGTAAATTTTGTTGTTTTTTTTTACTAAAGAATACCCCAAGGGTATACCGCACCGATGGCAGGAGTCGGGGTCTCTCAGGCCTTCCGGGGAACTAGGGGGTTGCGACTATTTCCCCTCTCCGGGGAGGGTCTCCGGAACCCCCCTCTTTGGTATTTGGGTGTCGCGGAGTTCCTCCGCCCCTCCCCTACGGGGTATGGAAAACGTCCCCCCCTGTGTTCCCCGTCGGCTCGAGCCCCCTACATTGCCGTGTAATACCTTTACAAATAATATATATATATATATATATATATTATATATATATATATATATATTATATATATATATATATATAATATATATATATATAATTATATATATATATATTATATATAATCATATATATTATATATATATATATATATACTATGTCCCCAGCCGGCTCGAGCTCTCCTCCAAAAAAAAGGCAATTTTATTTTTTATTTTTTTTTTACATTTCCTAACTAAAAATTTTACAAGCATTCCAAAAATGTATTCCTTTCCCTCTAGCTATAGGTAGTTTTGCAGATATGGGATGTGCTCTTTCTAGAGGCCTGCCCATATATATATATATATATATATATATATATAATATATTATATATATATATTATATGTCTTGATATATATATATATATATATATATATATATATATATATATTATATATATATATATTTACATATTATATATAGTTTTTAAGTAAAAAATTACTAATATTTAAGTTTAATGAATAATTTACTCACTACTGGCCGGTTTCTTCTTAATTTCACAGTTTCTTCCACTTTTCACAAACTTTTAATTTATTATTGTAGAAAATGTTGTAAGAATCCTAAAACTGTAAAAACATTTTAACACAGTTCGAATAAATCTTTCAAATTCATATTCACAAAAATAAGAACACAACATCACGCTTGAGAATTTAAAAAAAAATGGCGCTTGTTTATTATATAAAGACATTTTCCTTTGAAAGGTTCCAATAATGATAAAATTAATATAATTAATATTAAAAAATATATTAATATAAAATATTAAAATATAAATAAAAAAAAATATTAAAATATATATATATATAATATATATATATATATATATATATATATATATATATTACACATAATATCTATATATATATATATATATATATATATATATATATATATATATATATATATATGTTTCTATGAATAAATTTAGATTCTCGGTATCTTGGGTATAATCGATACACATATATCGAAAATCGATTTTAAAACTTAAATATCGATAGGTCAGAAAGAAACTTAAGTATAGCCCATGATATATATATATATTTATATAATAATATATATATATATATTAAATAATATATAAAAATATATATATTATATATATATATATATAATATATATATATATATATATATATCTATAAAATTTATCATATCCCAACACCTTGGAAAAAAAATTCTTTGTTGCCAGATGGGCTCTTAAAGTGTAATTGGGCTGACAACTTTTACAAAAAAAAATTATTTTTAAGGCAAGCAAATAAAATAATATATACATAATAACATAAATAAAACATCTATATAAAAAATCAAAACTATATTAGTGATAGCTCTTGTTTAGTTTCAATTTAGATAAATCAAGACTATATATATATATAATATTATATATATATAGATAGATAGAATGTTAAATATTGCATATAATCGCAATTGATAAGTTTGTAAACAAAGAACAATAAAAGGGAAGATTAAAAAATACGCTTCTCCGGGATTGACACCACCTGGCGTGCTGTGAATGAGGACAATATACCCGAGCTTTACCACTGAGCCCTATCCTCCAACCAAAAGTTGGATTCAAGAACAGTTTCAAAGCAATTGAGCTCCTTTCAAGGCGACATCACCAGGGTGTCCCAAGCCTGTTCCTTACCTCGTTCTTTATATTTTAGATGTCAAATATTGCATATAATCGAATATATATATATAATATTTATATATATTATATATATATAATATATATCTATATATATATATATAAACTATATTATATATATTATATATTATTATATATCTATATATAAATATGGTAAATATAATATACATATATATATATATATATAATATATATATTATATTATATATATCATATATTATATAATATAATATATATATATATATATATATATATATATATAATAAATATATATTATATATATATGTATACATATATAAATATATATATATATAATATTATAATATTATATATATATATATTATATAAATAAATTAATATATATATAGTATATATATATAATATATATATTATATATATATAAATATAATAATAATATCAATATATATTATATATATATAATATATATATATATTAGTAATAATATATATATATATAATATAATATTATAAATATTATATATATTTATATATAATTATATATATACTTACTGCATATATATTATATATATATATATATATTATATATATATTTATATATATATTATAATATATATATACTTATATATATATAATATTATATATATATATAATAATGCGTGTGGGCGCTGCTGTTCGTGTGTACGTTGTGTGCGTGTGTAGTACATCAGGATTTGGACTTTAGGGTGCAAATGGTTGAGTTATTTATGGTCCTTGGTGGGGTTTGGCGAGTACTTGAAGTCCCTGAGTGGGTAACTAAATTATAAATGCTAAATAGCATTAGACACCTCGATTTCCAGCTGATTTCGCATTGCATTTGTTTTCCATATTCTTTCATTTTTTTCACTTACTAATATTCTATGAATACTCATTCCTACTTAGTTCATTAAGCCTGTTTTCGTTCATTGTGTTTCTTTCCAGCCGAGTCTTTGCTTCTCGGAAAGAGTGCTTGAAAAGACCTCAATAGTAGCTTGTTAAGCACGGTAGGACCAGTACAAATTAAATAACAGGTTTTTTGATTTGCAGGAAACAAATGGTCGCTTTCTTTAAATGATTCAGTAAGTTCCAAGTTTTTTCAACTTTTGTTTATTCATTTTTTATCCAGCCACAAGGTATATCCAGTAGTCATTTTCTGTATGAAATTTGTTGATATCAAGATCATAAACTCTGAAAAGCATTTACTTTCTCACGCAAACTGCTTACGGGAGCACCCATAGCCTTAGAAATAAAAAAAAGATGAAATGCTGGCACGTTGTTCTTGAAAAATTAGTCTCTAAAGAGGAGTAAGTGGTCAAGATAAAGGCAACAAGTACAGAACCCTTTCAATATTCAGCAGAAGTTTTAGGAGGATGAATTTGCTTTATGTTGTTATGTTGTTGGGATTGCACTTTTATAGGTGGTGCAAGTTTTACTAAGAACTCAATAAACAATGATAACTTGGCGGATAAGAGGCAGATCAAGCAATTATTTGATTCGCAGTTTTAGTGGTCTTTGACAACTTTCAAAATTCTTTGGACATGATCACAGCACTGCACAAGGTCAATATTTTTGTTTGAATAATGTTAGCACTGGTTCAAACTAAAGCAAAATATTTGCTATTACGGAAGAGGTAATAATGAAATTGGGTTTTGTTGCCGAACAGTATAATAGAAAAGCTGTTTTTCTTGTTTGATTGTTGCCTTCCTTTGACAATTTTCCTAACCCTTCAACGATTATTATCATATATTTATGGAAAATAGCAGCACTATAATATTTTTGAGTCCAACGTGTTTCACAACGTTTAGGCAATTTTGGGAATGTATTTTTCTTCTAGATGGAGTCCTCTGAAAAAGTTTGTCTTTTAATGTGGCAATAGTATTTCGAATTTCCAGAATAATATTTAGGTAATTAATGAACAAATTAAGCCGATGGCTTAGGCCTTAGACAGTGAAAATATAATCCTTTTTATATTTTCCCGCAGTTTCTTTTGAACTCCATATTCTTTCCCTGCCATTTCTGCGCAGCCATCGTACCCTTGACCAACTCATAGACACAGATCCAAACCTTCTTTTTCTAAAAACAAATCTGTCGTTTTGGCAATGGTTTTACCATCCATCCTTTCAAGAACTTCAAACCCCAGAAATTCTTCTCGACAGCATTTTTTCAAGATCGAAAAACCTTAATCCTGTAGATAATTGTTCATTGCCTGAAAAATCCGCAATTTCATCGGCCAATATGGAGTAGACACCAAATTTTTTTGCATCCGCGACAATCATGTTTTTTTACTATAATTCAGCAAAAATTGATAAGTTCACTTTGAATCATCATCATGTCCTTGAATCTCCTTGAATATGTTCTTTCAATTCCATATCACCACTTTCTATTCGAAGTTTAATCAGGTCTTCAAAAATTCCCTCATGCAGGTCTATACCTCTTGAAGGTAAGTCATGGGTTCCACAGAAAATTATGGCCCTCAAAATTGCTGTAATATTTCTTTTAATTTCTGCATTTGATTTTTGATGGGCTGTCTGTAACTGAATATCAACGTGTACGCCTTCCGTTATTGATTTAGCAGCTTTGGCAGCCACCAAACTGAGAATTCTATCAAAGATACTGAAAGATGAAGCTAGCTGTATAAAAGCACACAACTAGTTGACTTCAAGCCAATATGAAAACGAAAACACATTAAAACTCTTTATAGAAAATTTAAGTTTATAATACGTTAGTAATTAGTAATTACTACTTCATTATTTATCGATTGATGTATCTTTTTCAGTTCTTCTACTAATAAACCCTTAAAAACGTTTTCTTTCAAACATATAAGGTTCATTTTTTTAATTTCGCCAAGATTTAGGGGGGCAAGTGCCCCCTGCCCCCTTGTATACTCCCATATATATATATAGTATATATATATATATATAATATATATATATTATATATATTATATATGTTATATATATATATATATATATATATATATAATATTATATATATTATATATATATTAAGTCGATAAGCAATAAGAATGATTGATCAGGTATCATTTAATATATAAGAAATATATTGATTTCTAGGAAATCTAATCTTAATAATAAAGGCGAACACTGCCAACAAAACTCCATACATGGGTGAATTAACAAGTGGAGGAGAGAAGTGAAGACTACATAAAAAAAGACCAAAATAAGCAAGCATTCTTACTGCTCCTCTTTTTCTTTTCCAAGTCATTTTTTAAAATATATTTTGCTTCGAATATGAGCGAAAAATTTACGATTGTCCTTTGACTATATATGAATATGAGTATACTTCGTGCTCACTTAGAGTAATATTATATAATATAGTATATATATATATTATATATATATATATATAATATATATATATATATTATAATATATATATATATTATATATTATATATATATTATATTATCCATATATATAAATATACTATTATATATATGTATATATATATTATATATATATATAATTATATATATATTATATATTATAATATATATTAATATATATATATATATATCATCTACTATATAATATTATTATATATATATATAATATAGTAATATTATATATATAATTATTATATAATAAATATAAATATATATTATTATAATATATATATATTGTATATAATTATATATATCTATATATATATATATTATATATATATATATATAATATATTAATATAATATATATATAATATATTAATATATATATATATATATAAATAAATATATATAATATATATATCGTATTATATAATATATATATATTATATATATATATATATATATATATATAAATTATATATATATATATATATTATAACATACTACTAACATATAATATAATAACTACAAAGGCGTCGACAGAGGGGTTTCAGGATTTGAAAGCCCCACCCAAAAAATTGTTTAAGCAAGTCACAATTTTTTGATGACTTAAGTCTCATTTTAATTTTTAAATAATAATAAAAATAGTTTCATTAAACTGATTAAAGCAATTTAAGGTATATATTTAATTGAAATTAGGAAGGCATTTATGGTCTGGGTGAAGATACACACACACACACACACACACACATGTCCTATATAATATTATATAATATTAATATATAATATATATATATATATATATAATATATATATATTATATATATATCATATATATTATAATATATATATATATATATTTTATATATATATAATATATATATATATATATATATATATATATATATTATATCATATAATATATATATATATAAATATAATATATATAATATATATATATATATATATATATTAATATTAATATCTTTGAAAGCATTAAAGGAGAATCTTGCGAGTTAATAAGTACTAGCTGAAATAAATAGTGACTCTCTGATTGGACAACGATATGATGGAGCAGAAAGAATGAAGAAAGATTTAGAGGGTGTTTACGCCTATCGAAAAATGATCCAGCGGCTTCACAGTCAATGTGAAGTACAAAACCATTACAAACTTTAGGCACCATTGAATTAACTAGGCCAATATTTTTATATCGCTATGGTGGGTTACTATTTTAATATAAAAAATAGGAGAGATTTTTCCCAGAAGCAATAGATGGACAAAACTAGCACAAATTGCGAAATAAGGTTGGTGAAAAGTTAAGAATTTGTTGAAGCTTTAGAGGATCTTGAAAGGATTAAGATAATAAACCATCTTTAAAAAACTCAGATGTTTTGAAGTCTTTAATTAAAAGCAAATTTGTTATAAATTTATTTATGTCTTCAACTTATCGTCTACACTCTTCCCATTATGCAGCTACAATTTCAAGACTCCATAATTAGTGTCCAGCAACTGTCTTAATCATATAGAAAATGTGATGTTTGTTTTGAAAGATTATTATCAAGCAAACATAGATGAAACAATTTCAAATATTTTGTAAGTTGCTAATAAAGACATGAAACACCTTATGAGAGAATCGATGATAAATGAAAAGATATAGGCAATTGCAACTTTTTTTTGATGATTTTTCAAACCAGTTATATGACAGCTCGTGAGCCTTAGATCTATACTTACTAATCTTTGTAAAGTCACTCATTCCATCGATAAATATTAGGAATTTTGCGAATTTTGTAAATAAATTTGATCCGTACAATGACATTTGAATTATTAATGATTTTAGCATTTACCTCACTCGAAACGTGCGCTACAAAAATATATTTTTCTACTCTGAAGAGTCTCAAACATGTCTTTTTCAATTTTACAGGAGAAAAAGCCTAACGGAACTGGCTTTAATGAGTGTTCATCATAGTTACACAACATAAACGAAAGAAGTTATCAATCATATTGTTGTTAAGAGATCTAGATGATAAAATTTTATATAAATAAAATTATATCTTTTTTGTATTTTGAAATTGCTATCAATGTTAGATTATTTTATTCTTTACTGAAGTAATATATATAATAATAATATATATATAATATATATATATATATATATATATATATATATATATATAATATATATAATATATATATATATATATATATATATTATGATATATATATTATATATATATATATATAAGTAGTATTCCAACCATCCGTGTATCGACCAGCCTTTTCGAAATATGAAAGGAATAGAGAATAGTTCCCTGAAACTTTGGAATATAAGCTACGTATGGAATAAGCAATGAACCGTGTAAATTCAAGTCTGTAGGATGTATATAGAGGGGGGGCACCCCCGAGAGCGTAGCCGTAAACGCCCGCGTTTTATACCCTTTTGGCTTTCCAAACCCGAGATTGAAGTTAAGAACTATACGAGAGTTTAGGTTCCGAGCGTGATGACGTAATCTCGTCGGTGACGAAGATTACGTCAGCGCGTGAGCGCGCGTGCGCATACACATACACATTTTATTATATTATTTTATTATTATTATATTATTCTTATTATATGTATTATTCGAAGATACGATTTCCGAAGGAAATCGAATCTGAGTCGAAAAGAACGATCCCTGTAAGGGATCTGTTTTTACGTCACTCCAACTTTTCTTCGCGTGGTTGCTTCTTCGCCTCCGTTCAAGACGTCCGACTTTGATTGCACAGCCAGCCTCCGTAAAACTTATCGTAATCGTGTTAAAATTCTTGGAGAATGGTAGATGGTAACATACCTCAGTGTATAGAAGTAACCCCCATGGGTTCCCCGAAGGGGGGACCCCACCGCCCTTCAAACATTAAATATTGACATAAAACGATGAAACTCGGTATATACCTTTCATAATAAGGTACCCATATCGTATATGGGTTAAAGCCGTACACATCCCAAAGGGGGGTCACCAGCCCCAACAAAACTGAAATATTGGCGTAGAACAACGAAACTGGTATACATCTTTCTTATGGTGTATCCTCGATACAGAAAAGAAAAAAAATAAAAAAAAAAAAATTAATACCTAAGGTAATAAATAAAATTTCTTTTTCTTTTTGTTTAATAACTTAGAAACCTTGCGTTTTTCCATACCCAAAAATATCAATCACTAAATCAACCACTATCCAACCTCCCTCGCTGACCATCTGTGATCTATTTATCTATTGATTAAGGTCAAACTTTTTACTAAAATTGTAACGATTTAACATACCCTAAAAGCAGTAAATCACTAAATCAAACCACGCTATCCAACCTCCCTCCTGACCATCTGTGGTCTATTGATCTATTGATTAAGGTCGAATTTTTACTAAAATTGTAAAGTTTACATACCCTAAGCAGTAAATCACTAAATCAAACCCACTATCCAACCTCCCTTCTGACCATCTGTGATCTATTGATCTATTGATTAAGGTCAAATTTTTACTAAAATTGTAACGTTTAACATACCACCCTAAAGCAGTAAATCCAAATAAACTACTCCAACCTCCCTCCCGACCATCTGTGATCTATTGATCCATTGATTTAAGTCAATTTTTTTACTAAAATTGTAACGTTTTACATACCTAAATCAGTAATCATAAATCAAACCACCATCCAGCCAGCATCCCGCTACCCTCCTGTCCATCCTTGAACTATTGATCTATTGATTCTATTGATGCTATTGATTCAAGTCACATTTCGAGTATCATTTTGATAAACATAACAATAAAATCAGTTCTTTATACAAACATTCAATCAATATATGTGTTTGACGTTTAGATCAGTATGATTGTTCACATTACATTGAAGCTTTGTACTTTAAGTATCATCTGAACTATGAATATAGCCCCCAACGACAAACTTAGCACATCTTAAACAGGAATAAACTGTTAACGTTAACAAAAGTTCTACACTTAACAACATAAAGTAACTAAATATAGCCTACAAAGACGTAACTACTCACAGCTTTTCTAACATACTCGTGTTATTTTAGCATTAAGACTGTAATATTTAACAAAAAATTTACCACACACACCCGTGTGTAATTATCATACGACCATGAGTATATGCATACGTAACAAAGTTTTCACATTAATAAGCTATTACATAGCATCAACTGAACTATAAAAATATAATGTACAACAACTAACCTAACACATCTTAAACAGGAGACATAAGCAGTCAACATTAACAAAGTACCGCACTTCACCAGTAAAAGTAACTAACATAGCAAGCAAATACGTAACCTATTTCTTACTTTGTCAAGCATATCTCTAACATAACATGTTAATTTCACACTAACACAGTACATTAACTAGAAATTTATCACTAACATTGGTTAATTATCATACAGAGCAACGAATACTCTAACATAATAAAAGTTTCACATCAATAAAGTAACATATCGTTACAATGAACTAAGAAACAAATAATGTATCAAAGACAAACCTACTCAAACCTTACACACGAATAAACTGTTAAAACATTAACAAAGTTTCCACACTTAACACCTGTAAAGCAACTAACAGGGTATGCAAAGCGTAACCTATTCCTACTTTTTCAAGCATAACTCTCAACATATTAACGTTATTCTTACACTGGCACACAGTACATTTAACTAAATTTATCACAACATTGTTAATTATACTGATCATACGAATATACTCTTAACGTATAAAGTTTCACATCAAATAAAACTAAAACATTAGCGTAACATGAACAAGAAAAATAATGTACAAAGGACAACACCTAACACAACTTACATACGAATAAACTGTTAATCATTAACAAAGTTCCACCTGAGTTTATATACTAATCAGTGAAGTATACTGCCAACCATACAATGTTTTCACATTAATAAAACCAACATAGCATCAATATGAACAAGGAAAATAATGTACAACGACAAACCTAACACATCTTACCCCCGAATAAACTGTTAAACATTAACAAAGTTCCACACTTAACACCAGAAAAGTAACTACATTACATACACAACGTAACCTGTTCATACTTTTTTTCCAAGCATATCTCTAACCTATTTAACGTTATCTTACATTGACAACAGTAACATTTATTCACACATGTATCATAACCTTGACCGATTATCATACAGACCACGATATATGCAACCGTAACAAAGTTTTACATTATCATAGTAATTATTTAACAAAATTTTTATAACTTATCCCAATAAGGGGTAAGGCCTCAGCCCTTCCCCCCTTTCAGAAAATAACAACTCTAAACATGGAAAGAAGATTTTATGCTATAACCATCTTGCATAAATGATGCAATACTTTATTATATTGACCCTCTAACAGGAAGATGAGCAATGTAGCAGTCGCATTCGGTTTTACAATTAAATATGAAATGAACATCGTTTGGGAATAACCGAAACTCCTCGTGAAGACATCAACAACAACAGCTAGAGGATGGAGGAGATGTCTTCGTATCAGCACTGCGAAAAAACTATCCTACTGAAGAAAATAGTGTATAAACACCCCTTAAATGTAATGAGATTCTTTCTTTAAACCCCAATCCTAAGTATCTACTCTAGACTCCCCCCTGCGAACCGAACAAAATACCCTCAGTTGGGGGTAGATCCTCGATGACAACAAACAACAACAACAACAATAACAAAGCACAAAATGAGTTCTTTAAATACTAACCAAACGAATATATCTAACATAACAATGTTTCACCATTTAATAAAGCTAACATAGCATCATATGGACTAAGAAAATAATGTTACAAACAACAAACCTAACAAAACTTACGCATGAATAAAACTGTTAGCATTAACAAAGGTCCACACTTACACTAAAGTAACTAACACTGCATACAAAACGTAACCTATTCATGACTTTTTCCAACATATCTCTAGCATATTAACGTTAATTTTAATCATTTGACACAGGTATATTTAGCAAAGAATTTAATCATAACCTGTTTAATTATCATAAAAAAAAAAAAAGACATACGATTAACGAATAGTTGTGAAAAATGGCTCGTCGTGTACGCCCTTAACTCAAGATATAAGTTCTTTATATTAATAACCATCGAGTATAAGCTAACGTAACAACGTTTTTAACATTAATAAAGCTAACATAACATAACTGAACTAAGAATATAATGTACAACGACAAACCAACACACACATACGTACGAATAACCACTAACATAAAAACTTCCGCCTTAACAACAGTTAAAGTACAATAACACTAATCGTCCAAAACGTTAACCTAGTTTCACACTTTTTCATGCATATCTCTACATATAATGTTAATTTTTAACATTACCACGTAATATTAACAAAAGTTTGCATAAACCTGTTTAATCATCAACTGACAAAGAATATAATGCTGACGTAACAAATTTTTTACATCACTTCGTAACATTTACAAAAAAATTCATCATAAACCTGTCTAAATATCAAAATCCCCAGCGAATAATCGCAAAACATAACAAGTTTAACTCAAACATAAACAAAAAAAGTAAAGAACAAATTTATCCTAAGCATAACATAAAAATAAGTTCTTGAATAAAATATCATAGAACGCGTAAATAATTTACTGATTTAAAGCAGTAAATCATTAAATCAGTAAATAAAACCACCCATCCCTGCAGTCCCCTACCTGTCCCACCCGCCTGATCTATTGAATTCTATTGATTCAAGTCTATTTCAAGTATATTTTGGACAAACCATACATAAACATAAGTTCTTTTATATACTAACACTACGAATATTATGCTTAACCCAACAAAGTTTAGCATCAAATAAGCTAACAAATCATAACCGCGACTAGGAATATAATGTACAATAAACCTAACATACCTATCGTATGAATAATCAGCAACACCCTGAAAATTCCCGTACTGATGCAAGATAAAACGTAGCTAAACAAGTCAATAACATAACCCGATATGTTTCCCACCTTTTCCGAGCTATTAGCAACAGGTAAAGCCGTAATATCTAACAAAATCCCTTACAAAGTGACCATCTATAAAGATGCCACCATCTTAAACTATGAATTGACACTATCTTCATCAAAGTGTCACTCGTGTTGAGTTTAACATCATTTGACCTATGATAAACGTAGACATTAGCAAAAAGTCTAGGGCAAACCTAACAATTATTCAGCAAAAATTTTATCTAGACTCACGTTTATAACACATCATCGTCAGTTAATCACAGTAAATATCTTACAAAACCTCATCATTTCTCTAACAAATCAGTGTTATTTCCACATTGTCATAGTACTATTTAACATAACGTACTTAACTACGAATAAACAGTTTTTCATTAACCAAGGGTATCTAAAGCAACACATTACCTTCCGAGAAAAAACCCAGGGGGGTGCGCCCCCTTGAAAGGGTGTGAATCCTGCGAGGGGGATCACACACCGCGAAGGGGTGTAAGCGGGCTTTTGGCCTCAGCCCGAAGGGCTGAGACCTTTCCCCTCCTTCGGAGGGGTAAGGCCCGCTTACACCCCTTCGGGTGATCCCGCTCGCAGGATTCACACCCTATCAAGGGGCGCATCCCCTGGGTTTTCTCTCGGAAGGTAATGTGTTGCTTTAGATACTCTTGGTTAATGAAAACTGTTTATTCGTAAGTTAAGTACGTTTATGTTTAAAATATTATCTATGACAATGTGAATAACACTGAATTGTTTGGAGACTGAGAGTTTTTGTAAGATATTACTGTGTTAACTGGAGATGATGTGTAAGAAACGTGAGCCTAGGTTAAGTTTTTGTTGAATAATGTTAAGTTTGCCCGAGAATTTTGCTAATGTCTGCGTTATTCATAGGTCAAATGATGTTTTACTCGAAACGAGTGACACTTGATGAAGATAGTGTCCAATTCATAGTTCAAGATGGTGCATCTTTGATAGATTGGGCCACTTTGTTAAGGGATTTTGGTAGATAATACGGCTTTACCTGTTGCTGATATGCGGGAAAGTGGGAACATATCGGGTATTGTATGACTTGTTAGCTACTTTTTGAATCTTGATCAGTAGGGAATGTTTCAGGATGTTAGCTGATTATTCATACGCTAGGTATGTTAGGTTGCATTTGTACATAATATTCCTAGTCGCGGTTATGATTTGTTACTTTATTGCTGATAAAACTTTGGTTTGGTTAAGCATGATATTCGTAGGTTTTGTATATCAAATGAACTTATTTTTATTTATGTTTGTCCAAAATGATACTTGAAAATATAGCTTGAATCAATAGTTCAATAGAACATAGGCGGATGGGTGGGGTAGGGGACTGAGGGATGGGTGGGTTTGATTTACTGATTTAATGATTTACTGCTTTGAAATCAGTAAACTATTACGCTTTACTGATATTTTACTCAAAGAACTTATTTTTATGTTATGTTTAGGATAAAATTTTGTTATTTTTGTTATGTTTGGTTACAACTTTGTTATGTTTGCGATTATTTGCTGGGGATTTATGATATTTAGACGAGGTTATGATGAATTTTTTTGTTAAATTTCGAAGTTGATGTAAACATTTGTTACGTAGCATTATAATCTTTGTCAGTATGATGATTAGACGGGTATGATAACTTTTGTTAAATATTACGATGTTAATGTAAAATTAACATTGATAATGTTAGAGATATGCATGAAAAAGGTGAATAGGTTACGGTTTTTTGGACGAAAGTGGTTATGTACTTTACACTGTTGTTAAGGGCGGAATTTTGTTAATGTTAGTAGTTTATTCGTATGTATGGTGTGTTGGGTTTGTCGTTGTACATTATATTCTTAGTCAGGTTATGTATCGTTTGGTTTATTAATGAAAACGTTGTTACGTTAGCTTATACTCGATGGTTAGTATATAAAAGAACTTATTTTTTGTGTTATGTTTGAATAAAACTTTGCTTGTTTTCAGTTATTCGTTGGTCTGTTATGATAATTAACAAGGTTATGATAAATTCTTGTTAAAAATTACTGTGTCAATGTTAAAATTAGCGTTAATACGCTAGAGATATGTTTGGAAAAGTATGAATAGGTTAACGTTTTGTATGCAGTGTTAGTTACTTTACAGGTTTTAAGTGTGGACTTTGTTAATGCTAACAGTTAATCTGCTTAAGTTGTGAATAGATTCGTTGTTGTAATTTTTTCTTAGTCCAATAATGATGCTTGTTAGCTTTATTAATGTGAAACCTTTGTTACGTTAGCCATATATTCGCTGGTTAGTATATAAAGCTCATTTTGTGCTATGCTTATTGTGTTGTTGTTGTTGTTGTCGTTGCGTCTAACGAGAATATCATACCCCTTTTGAACTG
>JABUQX010039398.1:0-32500 GCA_015478945.1 Trachelipus rathkii
TCTCTATAATATGAAGCATATATGGGGTCGAGGGTATGGGAAATAGAGTTTGTATTTACAGGATAGACAGCAATTCGGCCACACGTGTATCCCTATTATTATGAGCGTCGATAAATCACCTTAGTGGGAGTAATTTATCTTGTACTGGAATGAGCATATAAGATCTTGAATAATCTATAAGTCTATGATCAGGTATGGGTAGATTATATGTAGTAGAGAGGCTTACATGAAGACAAGCAAAGTGGAGCGAGAAAGCCAGGATGTGAGTTAG
Organism: Trachelipus rathkii; assembly: GCA_015478945.1. NCBI lineage: Eukaryota > Metazoa > Arthropoda > Malacostraca > Isopoda > Trachelipodidae > Trachelipus > Trachelipus rathkii. Next base: position 272 of record JABUQX010039398.1, read on the forward strand.
TATATATTATAATATAGTGATTAGCGCGTAAGCATATATGAGACTGTGAAGGAAAGGTAGTACGCTATTTGCAAGGGGATGTTAAAATATTAGGATTTTTATTAACTGTCCGTTGCACAATGGACCATGCTTAATTAGGCATTCGGAGGTATTTGTTGCAGGACACTGTGTAGCTGCAGACCTGAGATGGATTTATAATTGCAGGTGTGCGAATAAATTACGTATAATATGTCTGCAAAACTAAACTTACAAGATCATACTTCAAAGGCTCACCCGGGGACGATCGAAAGGCTCTCCAGTGGAGATAAGGTTCGCCTCGGTTTTTGGATGGATAATATAGGTGTAGTGTTTGTGGATGGCTGACCATATATGACAACTAACTTTGGTCAAGTAAAGTACCAGCATGTACTTGATGCTTGAACTTATAGTAATTTTTGGATGTACTTTTTTTGCAGTTTTCGATAATAGTGTATTTAATTTGCTACTCTTGTATTAAAAATTTGCTAAAGTACCTTGCGTAGATTTGGCATTTAACTCCAATATTTTCTTTTATCATTTTTCTACGTATATTTGTATTTATTTTATGTATCTGCTATATTCATTTATTCACATATATATATTAATTATATATATATTGATATATATATATATAATATATAATATATTAGTAATATATTATATCAATATTAATGATTATATAAGTTATATAGATAAATCTATAACATTCTCTCTTCTGAACTTTTCTCTTTCAAAGTGTATGTTATAACCGATAATTATGTGCACGATCGAGCTATTGTAATTCGATTTTTTTTGTCGATTATTCAAGCAATAGGCGACAGTTGCAATATAGTTTTTTTTTTTTACTAAAGGAATACCAAAGATAATTCGCAATGAGTAAAGTCAGGGTCCTCGGCTCCCAGGAGGGACAGACGGGGGACTTCGTCCTTGTCCACGTGGTCGAGCTCCCTTTAAAAAAAAAATAAAAAAAAAATTAAAAAAATTAAATATAGAAATTAACATATATAATAAATGCACATTGTGCGCAACTCTGGGTTCTCTTTTCTTACTCTCGTGTCAGTCGTCTTCAGTACACGGTCCAGTGCATGCTATGCTGCATTAGTCTTCAGCGATTTTCGAAAGTCTTTTATCTCTTTTTATGTATAACTCCCTTTTAAAGGGAAGTGATATATATCCTCTATCCTTATTATATATTACTATAATATATATATAATTATATATATATATATATTCTATATCTACAGTGATGGGCCGTTTACAAATGTGCTCTGGCTGATAACCCTGTGTCATCTATACTTGTCAAATTCTCTTGGTCTGATACTCGTCTTGAAAAACTTTGGGCGATTTACCGGTATCGGTATGTAATCGCGATACATTCGTACGTCATCGGTCCATTTGATCAGCATTAAATATTAAACTTATATCATCTAGTTGCCCCGAGCCAGTCCGGTCGCAGAATTCTTCAATTATTTAGCATTTTCTGACTGATTAGGTAGGATTCTTCGTTTTATGCCATCGACTTGGATGTCGTAATCGCTGCATTTTTCATTTCAGTATAATTTTTAAATTTGATGATTAGAGTAAACACTAAAGGTAAAAGATTTTTTGCCATTGATTGAAACGAAGTTTAGTAAATATGTGTGCTCTGTCACAGTGCGTCAAAAAAATTTCCCAGAAGTTTTATCGGACTGACAGGGCCACTATTGTTTATACTCTCTGAGATCTGTACTTTTGGATATTGATATTCTTTCGGAATCTTTGGACTATGATACTTCGCGATGTTTACATTAGCCATTTGTTGAAAAGTAAATTGATAAAAATAATTAAAGAGAGTAAATAAATTTACATATTTACTAAACTATACTATATAAGTTCTATTTACTTCATCCTGCATTGGAGAGACAAAAAGATCGTACTGTGGTAGGTTAATTGGATTCTGAGTTGAAGAACGGCTACATGTTCCTCTTGAAAATATTGTACTCATTTGCATGATAGTGAACATATTGGAATACGTTTTCACCTTAAATGGATGTACGTGGCATTGAAGCTAGAGAATTTTGATATCAATTATATATATTATAATATTATCATATATATATATATAATATATATATTATATATAATATATGATAATTTATATTTATAGTATTATTATAGATTAGATATATATATATATATAAATATATATATTAATATATATTATATATATATTATATATTATTATATTTATTATTATATTTAGTTTAATATATAATTATAATATATATATATAATATATATGATAAATTATATAATATTATATATATATATATATAAATATTAATATATATATTATATTATATATATATTATATATATTAATATATATATATATTTATATATATATTTATGAATATATTATAAGTATATTAATTTATTATATATATATATGTATATATGTTATATATTAATTAAAATTATTAATATAATAATATATATATATATTAATTATATATATATTATATATATATATATAATTTTGATATAATATATTTAATTAATATATATTAATTATTATAATATATTTGTATTAATGTGATGTCATGGTTAACTATTCGCATATACGGATTACCAGCACATAATTAAATAGTGATTACCATTACGCGTTTGCCCTTGATTCCTGCGCGGGGATTTTTATATTGTCGTAGATTTTATTTAGAATTATTTATATAAAAAATAAATATATATCTTAAGGCACTTGCAATATTATTAGCCTTAATGAGTTTAAAGATTGTCTGGGTATCATTAAAAATGGGTTGATATCTATATCGTATGTTATTACTAAAAGACGTTATATATTTAAATATAGTTTTCAATCTAAAACGGCATATGTACACTTTATAAGGAAATAAAATGTAATTTGTTCAAATATTATATAGTACTCTTTTAATGTACGCTAGTTTCTATTCGATTCACTAAAAGTATTATACTTAATTTCTTATTACTTAAATGTGTAAAAAAGCTACATCAGTCATATATTATATAGCTCATTTAAAATTATCTTTGCATATCAATTATGAATTAATATAATCTAAAGAGATAATATTTAAATTGTACACTTATGGCTTATAACTTCCATCTATTACAGTAAAATAACATTTTAGATATATTTACATACGCCTGTCTATAGCAATGGTGTCGATCTTTGTTGTAACTCTGCTAAACGATGTATAGATGAATTATAAAAGACATTAATTTAGAACACTTGAAATGAGATATAGGGTAAGTAAAAAAAATAAGGTTAGTAAGCTTTTTATACTCAAGTTTTAATGTACCTATATTGATCAGTTTTGATATTTTTGTTGGAAATAATTTGCAGTATTTAAGACTACAAAAATATATTTCCACGGAACGTAAATGGCTCTCAAGAACGTCTGCTTTTTAAAAATTACAAAAACTTTCTAAAAAAAAACAAATACTTTTACGTTTTTTGTAGGCTTTTAATTCTTCATGAATGAGTTTTCATTAAAGCCTTTAAGAATATATTGGTAACATGCAGATGATGGCCTTTAATCATCCAGTTTATAGAGTGACTTCTACTATAATTACCGAAATAATTGCTTTATTGGTAGTTTGTAGGAGCTATGTGTCTTATTTATAATATTTATTAAATCTATATCATTTCAAAGCATTTAACGGAATTTGATTCTTTTTATCTTTTTTTTTTTATTGAATTGTTTATTGTTTTTGTTGGTTATTCTTGAATGCTGATGTTTTTGTTGAAAGAGTTCCTTGGTATTTTCGATTTGTTTTTACCCAAAGGGAAGTTAATTGATTGTTATTGTACACGATCATATAAAATCATGTAATAATAAATATAGTCTATCAATAATTATTGTACAGGGTATAAATGTAGATATTAAATTTTCTTGTGGTACATAGCATACTGGACGAGTATATGATAATAAAACTTTTTATAATATATTTTATTAATAAAGGTAAATCAAGTTTTAATTTGTAAAATACTATGATTATGAAATATAAATATATAAAATCGAATCGTTGAAAGTATATAGTAATGATAATATTACTCTAATAAGGATTATATGTAGTAATATGGTAGATTTAATATATTAATTTACCTTATATATATCTATATATTGATAAGTGCAGGAAATATATTATTGGCTTGGACTTTAATATATACATCTTGTTTTATTAAATGAGCAGGTTATTAAGTAAGCAATTTGCTGATATTAGTGGATAGATTTTAGAAACTATTATAAGATATCAGTACATCAGTAAAGCAATAAAGAGAAAATATTTTTATTTTTCTTTTATCATTCCGATATACTATTGTCTTCTTAGGTTGAGTTACTAGCGTAATAAGTAGGATACATATAAAGAAATATAGTATTATTACCATTGCATAAATTACATATATTTCCATTGCTAAGTAGGTAGTAGAATTATTATAATACAGTTTATATTAGATTATATAATGAAAGAAATTTGAGCATATATATATATGAATTAATTATTATTTATGTTTTAATTAATATATGATTATTTATTATTAACCGAGTATAGATTTATTATATAGTAGTGAAAGATATTAATATATATATATATTAATATGTTATATAATATTTTCAATTAGATATTATATTTATTATTATATATTTATGTATATATAATATTTTATTAATTTAGACTACACTATCTGACAAAGATTTTATACCGATGTACAAATTAATAATATATTATATTTATAATTATATATATAAATTATATAATATATTATATATGATATAAAATATATAATGAATTTATAATTAAAATATATTTTATTACAAAATTATTAGATGATATATTTATTAATATATTATTTAATATATTTTATATCTAAATTTATTGTATATAATTTATGTATTTCAATTTATTTATAATTAATATATAAAGATTCTTAGAAATTATACTTAATAATCTATCTATTTAAACACTTGTTATTCTCTATTAATTGATCTATTATAGTTATATTGTGAGTTCTGATTTATCAATAATCTATGTTGAAAATTTATTATGTAGATTTACATGATTTCATTTTGGTGTTGATTTGATTATTAAGTTATTTATGTATGTGTAGTGATGTATATAAATTATTTGTTGATAAAGGTTAAGTAGCTGCTACACGTAAAGTACCGTCGTTTTCTATTGCCCACTACTATGTGAAATTGGAGAACTTCATAATACAAACTAATTTTGACAAGTTCCGTGTCCAATTCACTTGGGCTAACGCCGGTCCCTGTTGAAGAAACCAGCATTGAAAATAAAGGGTCGATTCAATGAGGGAAGTTACGCTTATCTCTTCTTATGGCTTGAGGTAGGATAGTTGCTATACTAGTGTTAAGGAGCCTTATCATTCGATTTACCCGCCTGCGAAACCCCTGTCTTGTTGGAACGTCCGAAAAGGTGCGTTATTCTTAGTGGAACTCTGGTATATGGTCAAAAATTAGTGGACGATGTGCGGTGCCTTGCGCTAGGTGACTTTCTACGATCTGCTCGGAGACCCATTCTGCCAAAAGCGAAGTGCTAGACACGAGCGTAGCTAGGCTCATGGAGAGGAGATTGTCGAGGAATGGCTTCCATTTTCATTGAATTAATGATAATCTTTGCTGAAACTGGGATAATAGGATGAATTTATGGAACTTTGCAAAGAATTGTATCCTCTCTCCTTCTCTCGTCCACGCAACAAATTGGGCAGAGCGGACTTTGTTAATATGCATTTTTGGTCGTGAATGATCTTAGTACAATTTGTTTACATTTTCTTTCGAAACATTCGAAGGTGAGAAGCGATTTCTCTGCTTATCTAGTTATTTAGTATTATCTCGAAGAAAGTGGTTTATGTCGCATATGTCTATTAGCCAAGAACCTGGTGAGCCTGGCGAATTCAGGTCCAAGTTGAGAGGATAAACTTAGCGTCAAAAAAACTAGAAGAAAAATCGGGGAAGATATCTTTCCAGGATCTGATAGATCTTGTAATTCTATGGGAAAGGAGGCTTGTCTTGCCAAACAATATAACATATCCTCCCTTACCTCTCCGTCCTCTAGAACCAGTCCTGATTAGGCCTTGACATTCTTGCGCAAGTAAATGAGGTTAAATTTTGATATTTATTTCATCTAATAGGCTTTTTGTATTGAATCGGAGGAGGCGAATTTTCGATATATTTGATATTAAGGGCATTGTTTAAACTTAATTGTTCTAATCAGTTGGCAAGGGACTCATTTCAATGAGTAGTCAATGCTATATAACATCTTATATCGGATAATTCTTTTTAGGCGCGCAACAGCGTGTTTTGCTCATCCATCCATGGGATAGACCATAGAGTGATGTGTTTTTATTTTGGGATTTCATTTCTATGTCAATATAATATACTTATTATATACTATTAATGTATACTGATACATTGGGTATGCTTACTCTATAAATTTTTTAACGTCGAAGAAAGATTTATTAGGAGGTCATAATAATACTAATATCTATTGCTATAACAATAATCATTCTATCTAGTACTAAATCTTAATGTACATTATTGATATTTTGTGTATAACGTTCTTACAATATTATCGTCATATCGATGTTATAAGTGATTTAGTATCATATAATGTAATATATATATATTTATAACCCCTTGGGGTATATAATATATTCGAGTATACGTAGCCTTTCTTATTTTAGGCCCTTATTCTTACGTATTTGACTCTACTCCCTATAGTTAATGTTTTATATAACCATAATAAGCTATAGTACTGATATATATATATATATATATATTATATATGATAGTATATATATTAGTACGTACTGATAATTTACTGTACCAATTATATGAATAGTATGAGTGATATATACCTATTATTACTCTCATCAGTAGATATACTAGTTAGATCGATCTAGGTAAGGCACTTAGCTTATAGTCGATGTATATGTAATTAATATATATGATTATAAGTATATAGTAAGAAAAGAGTAGTAGAGGAAGACAGAAAAGGACAGTTTAAGACCAACCAAGTTTAATAAAGAAGGAGGTATGAAAAATATATAGTATAATGAGTAATCACGGTAAAGTGTTAACACATGGTCAATATTTTCGACTTTTCCTGGGCGCGTTAATTGGTACAGGGGTAATACCGCGCTTATTATAGGATAATATAGCGTAGCTTTTATACTTGAGGGAAGTTATATGAGATATAAGTACGGTAATGTGTGAGGATAAGAGTATAGTTACCTTGACGTATTTTTGGGCGGGTAGGTATTATTATTCGTGCGAGGAGCCACGCTGTGTCTTCTGATTCCTCGCGTAGAAAGTCAACCAATAATGCGTGTACTGCTTTAATCACGCTCCAATATCACGAATCCACTTTTTCTCAGTGTGGCCCTGCCCAAAGCTTGGCAATCCTGTCCCCCGAATCCGGGGCCAAAAATCGTTAAGCAGAGCTTGAATGACACTTCTACGGCTATTCGGTCCTAATACTAATTACGTGTACATTCTTCATCTGTGTAATTGGTGCTTTTTTCCGCACGCTTTCTTATGAAACACTATATCTCACGCCGTGGTCTAGTGAGATTTTTGCATTCGTGTGGATGTGCGCTCTCTTTCGCAAATTATTTCCTGAAACTAAGGCGAGCATATATGGCTTTGCCGGGCATCCGTAGGTTCTACGCGTATTAATTCTTGGCTACTACAGTCTCACTTTTGTAACTGGTGGGGCTCCAAAGCTCTGGCTTATTTGGTGTGTTACCTTTCCTAACTGGGGAGAAGCTGTCGTTCTAGTTGTCGTCGTTGTGAAGTATCAATTAGCATGATATTACGCGGTGTGGGGTTTATTTCGAAATTAGCATTTGCGTCAACTGATCTCCTACGCAGCTTACTTTCGGTCGCTTTTGTGTGTTTTGACAAATTTTCACTTTGCTTACTTTAGTCTACTATTCTCAGGGGCGATGTCGGGATGCTTTCATACATTTTCTGTTCATGAGTGGTGGTTGGATTATCTCGGTGGACAGGAAGCTCTGGTGGGGTGGTATCGGGGTGGGCGACTTCTTTTTTCTTTCTTTTCGTGCTTATATTACTGGTTAATTATTGTTGTAGTCCTTTCCCGTGATCAGAAGATGGTTCTTGATGTGTAATTAGATCCTGTGCTTCTTTTGTACTCTTAAACTTTCATTTAATGATCTTCTCTATCGACATCTAAAACTCGTAAGATTGTACTAAATTCAAATATGCTCTATCGAACTCAGTCGATCGTAACGCTTCGCCTCTCATGATTCCTCGCCTCTTCGTACGCTATCAATTTCTATTTCTGGTACGTACAATTTCTGCTCATGTCCTGTATTAGTTAGTGTCTAGAACTTTCTCCTTTACAGATGTTTTCTGCCTCCCTTTCTCGTCTTAATCCTTGTTCCTTTACTTCAGAATTTGGGCCTCTCTGTGCTTAATATTTTCTGATTCTAATTTTCGCCATCAGGATAGGGATTTCGGGGGGGGTTTCGTCTCAATCTTGTGAAATTGTTCTTTAAAAACCAACTTCTACAAATTTCCCTTTAGGAACTCGCAACTTCAGCTTGAGACTTCCTTCTCGTTCTATCGGGGAGGATGTGTTCCTCGTCTCTCTACCTGTTACAATATAATTCCTTTCGCCAGACCGTAAGAAATTCTTGGGAAACCTCACTCTAGAATACGGAGCTGGAAGGGGCTCTAAGTAGTGGGGGTGGGGTAACTGGGCTTATTGTGTTTAGACCCCTTATGGCGAGACTTATTTTGTTCACTCTTCTTCAATCTTAAGTTGACCTGATTATTCTTGCATTGTTGCCATATCTGGGGGGAAGGCTTCTGTTTTCACCGCCTTGCTTTGTGGAAGGGTTTGAAGAATTCCCCCCCCAAAATAGGCAAAAGTATTATAAAACTTTCGTTTTCTACTCATAGGACCCTTTCTTACTTTTTAATCTTTGGAGACTGCAACTTGTAAGATAGTTTCCTGCGGTTTCTATAGCTTATCCAACTTCCGAACGTTTTTTCTATATATGGTCTTATTCGACGGTTTCTTCTGTCGTCTCTCCTGTTGACAATCATATACATCCTTGGCCTTAACATGAAACGAAAAAATTGTCTTTGAACTTACATCACAATGGTGCTGAGGGCCGGCAGTCCAATAGAAACTCGGGAGTTTTGTTTAGACTGCGAGACTTTTTTTCCGTCTTGCCTGCGGTGGAGGCTGTGCTGCCGAGGCCTCATTAAGCTTCTAAGGGCGGGGGTTTATCAGCCCCTTTGGTGTTATACTTGGAGTCCTGTCTCTCATAATCTGGGGGCTCTGGTTTCACGCCGGCCTTTTGTGAAATTTTTACGGCGTTTCTTTGACGCTCCAGAAAGCCTAAAATTGTTATACAACGAATCTTTTCGTGTTTCTTGTACTGGGCCGCCTTTTCCAGGTTCTTTTGACGGCCATCTAAACTTTGTCGGCTTGCGCTTGTTGGCCAAGGTTCAAGTGCTTTAGTCTCTTTTCTAGGTAGGGTTGGTCCTCGCATTGCAGCGAGGCTTCGGATGTGTTCGAGGGAGCCTTATCACTCTTCATTTCGCGTTTACTCCTCTTCTCGCACCTTTTAATTTCATCCGGCGTCGCCGCTTTTTTCACGTAGGGGAGTATCTTTGCTCAAATAGGGTGGCTTGTCGCGTGGCTGCAACATTTTGGAGGTGTTTGTGTTGAATTGTGACGGTATATCCTTTCCTAGGATCTTACTGTCTGCCGTGCGGCTGCGCTTCTTATCTTTCCTGCCCACACTTCTTGGTCTTCTGTGAAGAGAAACCTTCTTCTGTCCAGCATCTTGGCGTCGTGTGTTTCCAGCCTTGCTGATTTAACTACTATAAAAACCCCACCTCTTTTATCTTAAAGGCGTGCGTTCTGTGCTCAATCTGCGTAATTTATATTAGTGTTTGACGTTCTGAGGCGTGGTAACAGCCCGGACATAAATTTTTCCCGCGATATTCCATCCTTTGATCTATAGCGGCTCTGTCCCGTGGAGATTAGGTGGCTACGTGAAGACCTGGACTGGTATTAAAAAAAAATATTTATTCTTATATTATATACTTAACATGGATACTAGATTACTATTATACAAATTTAGATAAATCGGTATTTAACAAGATTTAATTACCCTCTATTTATTAACTACTTTATATATATATACGGTATTATAGTAATATCTATATATAGCCATTAATAGATACTCTTCAATTAGTAATAGTAATATTTATATATATTATATATAAATATAAATATAAGAGTTAATAATTTATAATATTAATATATACTGTATATAATTTATACTTAATAATTAATATATATTTAATATTTATATTAATATTTAATTATATAATATACGTTTATTATATATATAATATTTCATATATATATCATTATTATATATAAATATATAAAAATCTTAACGGATGGTTATATATATAAATAGTATACTATATATATATATCTATATTATTAGTGACTTGGGGAACAGTTGGTAACGGGGGGGAGAACCACCTTTTTTAGATAGGCATATAGATCATCTAAAACTGATAGGAATTATCTATTCTTATATCCGGGGGATTATCCGTGGTATTAAGTTCTTAGATTATAGGTGGAGGGTCTATACTGTATCCGGAGTATGGCTGTAACTAAGCGAGAATTTAGCTATTCGCCTTTAGCTTGGGCCTGGTAGGTTTAGCCTAACGAGCGGATTTTAGACTACATATACTTGAGTCCCCCGAAATGTCTGTTAGACCGGGAGGGGGACCTATGAGAGACAGCATTTATAGCGCATAGACTTACAGATATATAGTTATTATTTTATATATTATATACGGTAAGATTCAATTAAAAAAATAAATGAATTGATGAAAAATTCCGTAGAATTGTTTTTCGGTAATATGCATATATTCGATACGTTTACCCGCCTGTTGCTTATGATTCCGGTTTGATCAATATATTATTCATATATGAGATTAGAGGTTTGATTGGGTATATGAAAAGTTATGAGGTAGTTTAGATGGGGAGGTTAATCTGTTGTAATAATATCAAGTTAATCAATGCCTACCAGGTTGAAGGTCTCACACCCCTAAAAAAATCGAGGTGTTCGTAATTGACTGAAATTGGTGAGAATTAAGTTAAATTATATAATTATTTGATATATTGATGTATGAGGAGTTGGCATCCGCCCCTGCTGCTGAGTATTATGAGGTTGCATTATTTAATACCACAATCGTATTAATCATTAATATGTGTGCAGATATATAGAAAATAGTTATAATAAGTAGTTTGATCGATATGTAATTGTAGAGTGTGTGAGGGGTATCAGTTCTATCATAGGGTGGCGAGGCCCACATATTAGAGATCGACCTGAAAAAAGAGATAGAGTGCATAAAAAAAGGAAGGAGTAATGAAAGGATGAATGAGATAAAATAAGGGAAGAAGGGAGAAGAGAACTGCTCGAGGTAAATGTACGATGCTACTGAGCGGTGATCTGTCGGGCGTTATATATAGTATATTATATGCTCTTAATTTAATTTGTATATAAAATAATCATTTATTATTATTGTTAAATAATTTTTAATAGTGATGATGTTTATGCCACTATAAGGTTGGACCCTATGGAGAAGAAGTATGCGTCATAAGCTTGATCGATGGGGGGCCGTCTACCGCAGTGCGGCCCAGCTGCAATTCAAGCGATAACGGCGCGTATTAAGCCTGCGTCGCAGCTCGCCGACTCCTACGAGCGATCTGACTACGTGTCGCGCTCATAGATAGCGCCGGTACCGCATATGGCGCGCCGCCTAGGACCGATCACCTACTAACGCGTGCGCAAGCCTACGCTACAGTGTCAAGCCGACATCGGGGGTTCGGCGTGCCCCTTTGGTATTACGCTATTTATAAACGAGTTGGTACGCATAAGATTAGCAACGGATTTTTTATTATTATTACAAGCTTGATTTTTTTCTTTTATTTTTATCTTAATTTCATTGTTCATAACGTAAAAATTTCATTCTTTGTTTTTCTTTTGGATAAATATTTATTTAAGTTCTTATTGCAAAATCAAAATTAGTATATAAGCAGTTGTTATTGCTATTTCTATATTAACAAACAAACTTAATAATAGTTACATATAAATTTTTTAGCATCAATATATTATATATATTAAAAACATATTTAAAAACTAATATATAATATATAAATAATATATAATATACAATTAATCTTATGGTGTAATTAATATACGGCAACATAGGTTCTTAACATTATTGAACATTAAATATTATTATTAAAGGTATAATATTAATTATTAGTTTAAAATTCGACATCAGATTTCGAAGATTTAATAATATTTTATTTCTATATATACCATATTACAATGTATATGCTTGATAATTTCGAGGAAATTGTACTAAATCAAGTCGGATTCTAATATATATAGAGATTACAGATTGATACATTACCAGGCGTAGCCTAAATCTTCTTTCGTTTCGATGAAGTTATATCTATTCACATATATCCTCATATCATTCGATTATATTCGTGTCATATAATATTAATCTCGATATTGAGTATGTTTCAGATCCAGACTGGAGTGGACTAACTTTGTACATAATTTGGAGATATATATAATCCCTAAATGTATTCCTTTTCTTAGATATTAGAGAGAGTGAGATTAAAGCTAGTAGATTCAGCATGAATCGTATTCATCTAAATTCTGTTCAGCATTACTTTGTAATCTAACTTATGTACCGTTCTGTGCATATGTATAGTTACGGATCAGCAATCAATCGTAAAATAGGGTATAACGTGAGCAGTATGATAGTTTACTAATATCTCATACAGTCCGTTAAGTTGATCATTATCTCACAGTAATCTGATTTATAAGCGTGTGATAAGGTCAATAATTTTTAAAAGGGATTAATTATCCATAGTTTAGAATATCCGTGTTTATAACAATCTTTGATACTATATAGTTCTATAGTAATCCCATTGAATGTTAGTATTAGTTATATTAAAGTGCTCGATAACTATATACGTTGAATTTCCTTTCCGAATTCTTTTTCAATTCTGAATCTGTTTTAATTCTGATATTCCAGTTCAGACTGATTTTCAAAGTATTAGTCACGGCTCTGGTATATTTAATACTTTATTTGTACATAATATGATCAGCGTTATCATTATATTTTAATAAGTATAGGGTACTTTTGGTGAGTTAGCTAGTAATTGTTGCAGACCGAGAGATTTTAAAATTAAGATGCAAATTCAGATTATAGTATCTATAATTTGGGAATGCTTAGTAAATAACGTATTTACTTTTAGATATCACGATCCATAGATTTGTGAATAAATCTTTCCTTAAACTATATATTACTTACCAATTTTATCACTATTTTCTTTCAATATCTAGTATGTTTAGGTTATTTTATATTAGATATTTACGTAGCTATATGGTTCGTTTGCACCTACATAAATGGGTTATTTTTAGTGATTAAATATTAGAATGAGTGAAACGATGGACGGGGGGTTAAGTTTTATATATAATATTTATCTAATATAAATACTACTGATTATAATATATTACTGCTTAGAATTTTGTAATCTATATGATAATATAATATACTATTACTTTTAAATAAATAACTTTTAATTCTATATCTCTAATTACTACAGATAAAATATATGTCTTTCGTGAGTGTTGGATTGACAAAAGATATTGATCTATTTCAACCGTGGTTCATAGAGATCTTTCCTTTTTGTGATGTATTAGTTGCTCTCGACTGAGTTGTCACAATTACTGATTACTCTTAAAAATAGCATTAGATAAAAAGAGAAAAGTAGCGATATGTGATTCAGGAGTAGTGGTCAAAAAGTATAGAATTTATTGGATAGAGTAACTAAAGGGATTATACGATAATAATTGAATATCGAGGTGAATATGTTATTGTATTTTGAATTGAGGAGGTTGACCGGGATTTAATAATCTAATAAAGTATTTGGATTTATACACATCTACTCATATACTTAGGGTAAGGGTTCATCGAGTAAGAGATTTCAATGCTTCTTAAAATAACAGTCTTGGATGATAGGATGGAGGATAGCATTAATTGTGGTACATAAGATTATATTAAATTACCAATAAGTATAGTATATCACTCAGCGTTATATAAAGGAGAGATTATGGGTTAATACATTTTAATACAATTACTAGTCCGGTGTTATTGTTTTGTGAAATTGGATTGCCATTCAGATTACCGGCTTTAAGGAAACAGGTATCAATTACACTTTTTTATTATGGTACTCTTTACTTATTATCCTCTTTAAGTAGTTTTTAATATTTACTACTAGCACCTACTCACTGACCTTATCATATATACGCGTAAATTTTTCATAGCTAACATCATCTTAAATTTCTCAAAGCATCGGCTAGTCGTCTGATTTTACACAGCTGTTCGAAGGAATTCAATCATGTACATGAGATATCCTGAAAGTGTTCTATCTCATGATCCATATCTTTTATTACTCAAGAATTACTTATCTCTATGATTTAACAAAAGGATTATGTGTGCTATACCGTCTTGAAAGAGCAAAAATCTCACCTATATACCAACCTACTTATTTATTCGTGATACCTGAATGACCTCGTATTCTCTTCTATTATTACTTTATTATCGATGTGTTCCTCATATTAAAATATTAATGATATTACTTTATACACCCTTAGCTTGTTTACAGTCGGAATGGGTTCATATATAGATGCTTCCTTAGCTATTCAATCTTCTCTTAATTATATATATAATATAGTATAAAATATATATATAATCTAAGTATAATAATATACTATAGAATATATATATATGAAGATATTTATATAAACGGAGCATAGACGAAGAGTAAGTTATAGTTAATATGGTGAGATAATATTGTTATATATATATATAATTAGTGTGTATTAATATATATATATCTTAATATTATATATATATTTATTATATATATATATATATAAAGCTATAGTAGTAATAGACTTTATAAACTTATATTATATATTAATGTATATATTATAATATATTATCTATATATATATATATATATATATCTATATATATATATATATTATAATATTATTATATATATAATCTGTGTGTGTGTGTGTGGTGTGTGTGTGTGTGTGTAATGTGTGTGTGTGTGTGTGTGTGTTGGTTGGGTGAATTTAAATTAGATTCCAAAGTAATAACGTGTTCAATGGTCATGTGTTATGAAAGAATAACTAAATTATTTCCATAGCTGCAGAAAGAAATTTATGGCAATTCTTTTAAATAAAGGTTGAGCACTTAGTAAGTGTAGTTTCAAGTGAAGTAGAAGTAATGAATATCACATATTTAATAGTTTCAGAAATCTTTTTTGAAGAAGAAAAACAGATGGATTGCAAAGGTCTGCATCAAGAGTTTCTAAAGAGTGCTGAAGTAATATGAACGATGAAAGGTGGCATGTTGATTAATCATCTGCATTGGGAGAAATCCTAAATTTTTGAATGTAAAAATTAAGAAGACAAAGAAATATTAGCTATACATTATATATATATATATATTTATATATATATATATATATATGATACATATAATATAGTATAGTATTAATATATATAAATATTTATATATGTATATTGAATATATATACTTATATATATTATAATTATATATATAATATATAACATATAAACAAAAATATTTATTACATATTTTGAGTATATATATATAGGAAATTAAAAATAAACCATTTTAATTTCTAATTTGGGGGAGGGTTTAATTTTTCTCCGTGCTGGTATAGGTTTTTGCCCCTAATATATATACTTAATATAATAAATATAATTATAATAATAATAGATTAATAATCTATAATAATAATAATAATAAATAATAATAGTAATAATAATATATAATATATAATTATAATAATAATAATCATAGTATGTGATTAAGTAAAAATGAAGATTAACTGCTAGAGTAAATGTTGCTTTTAGATTTGAGTAATTGACCTCAACACCCATTATTGTGTCTCCCTAAGAATTAAAATAAAACTATTGATATTAATATATAGTACCGCAAGCTTATATAAAAAAAGATACGATATTTTTCTAGGATATATTTTTACTTTTTTAGATATTTACACTTTTGATAATATGAAGACAAGATAAATAATAATAATAAAAGATAAAGTAAATAAATAGTAAATTATTAATTTAAAAGTTGAGAAGTTAACATTCTTACTTTTTGTTTATTGTCAAAAATGCTTAAAGAATCGATCGCTCTATTTAGTTTTATTCGTAATTACTTGTTTATGTTTCCTTAAGAATCAATGATTGCTATGAGGCGCGAATTCATAAAAGTTCATTCTTGTCTTGTTTATTGATGGAAAAATGTCATCTTTCTGTTTTGTTTATCGGGAATTGTTGTAATGTGTTTTTCTTTAAAATGTTGAAATATCTCTTTCTGCGCTTAGTCACTTAGTAGTGATAGCAGACAGTTATCATAGTTGAGGGTATTCGTTCTGTATGATTTAAGAGAGTCGTTTACATCCACTTCTGAACATTTCTGATGAATCGGTACACACGTTACTACTCTCACCATTCGATAAGGGCTTCACGAGTAGAGAGCGCTAGCGAAGCGTCAGGTTTCAATGGCTTACAGTGAGTCTTAATATCGTAGCTACTACCTGTCTTATTCTTTCTATATAGAGTATCTTTTAAATTATAATTTATTTGTGCTTTTCCTCTTTTTCAGAATTTATTTTCAAGTTTTTATAACATTATTGTGACTTTTGCATTTTCGTTTTCAATTGAAAATGCCAAAGTAATGACTAATCATAAAAAGGAAATTTTCTCTTATATTATGTAGCGTGGTAATTTAATTGTTTTTTATAAGGTAGATTCGTGCGTTAAATTCTTTTTAATTTACTTATATCTAAAAAGGGTGGATAGACGTATTCGCCTGAAAAGCTTCGGTGAACTACAGTCTTTATGGTAG
This sequence comes from Trachelipus rathkii, assembly GCA_015478945.1. Taxonomy (NCBI): domain Eukaryota; kingdom Metazoa; phylum Arthropoda; class Malacostraca; order Isopoda; family Trachelipodidae; genus Trachelipus; species Trachelipus rathkii. The sequence continues at coordinate 17,373 of JABUQX010039398.1, forward strand.
CAATTTTGCAGTTTAGAGGAGTGAAGGAGTCGAAATTCAATGATGTTCTCCTATTTGATTTTATAGAATCAACTGATCATTATAATGGATGAATAATTATAATAAATAGTGAAGCACCATTCTAATAATAAAATCTCCAATCATAATATATAAGATTAATGATTCAAATAATGATAATATAATATATAATAATGCAATATAATAATTAATATTAATAAACTAATAATAATTTTAGATAAAATAATTAATTAATATAATATAATAAGTAATTAAAAATATACATAAATAACTAGTAAATATATTAATTAGATGAAATAATTAAATCAATTAATATTATAATAATTATAATAAAATATAATAAGTATTGATGATAATAATAATTAAAAATAATTACTATATAATAATAATTATCATTAAAACTTTTATAAATCATATAAAATAATATTATAATTGAATATAATAGAATATATTATATAAAATAATATAATAATAATAATCAGCAAATATTAATATTCGATATATAATATAATTAGTATATACGATATCTAAATGAATGACCTATATAATAATAATAATAATGAATATATATGAAATAATAATAATATATAAATATGAATAATATTAAACTGGAATATTATATAACCAAGCCTATGAATAAATAATAACTAATAGTACATAATGATAATAATAATAATAATAATATATATAATAATTATAATATATAATGATAATATATATATCTAATAAAATAATAATATCGAATAATAATAATTATAATAATAATAATAATATAATATGATAATAATAATATAATAATAAATTAATATAATAATAAGTAATACATATATTAATCATAATAACTTGAATAAGGGTTAGGTCCATTAACTAGAGAATGTATAGTTTGTAAATCTATTGGATTTTTGACCCAGAACTCTCAGCAATAATTGGAAATTCACCCTAAGTTTTCTTGGCTTTGAAATGAAAAATGCGCGATGAATTTTTTATGTTTTCAGACCATGGTGAATATTTTCCAGGGCGTTATGTAGTCGGGGAGATTGAACATTTTTTTTATTTAAATCATGTTTTTCGTGTATTTTGAGCAGTAGTTTTGGAGTTTAGTCTTGTGAACAAATTTTCCTGTAAAAGAAATTTTTGAAACATTTATAATTTTTTTTGAGTATTCAAAAAAAAAATTATAATATATCCCTCCATTAATAGAAAAATAACGTAGAATAAATGATATGAATGTCAATAAATGATGGATGAATAAAAAACAAAATCTTAAATATTTCACTTTTTCCAAAAAGAAAATTTTTTTTGAAAGAGGGAAATAATCCTGCTATATTTATCTTTTTTTTATATCGATCAACTCAAATTTCCAGGCGGTAGGAGCTCGAGTTAAGATACATGTTTTCTTATTTACAGATAATTTTTTGTATACTCCAAAAAAAATTTTTTATTTAATTTTCCAAAAAATTGATTTTTGGAGAATTTCTTCCAAAGACAAAGTAAAACTATCTGGATAATACAGCGCGAATTATGTATAGTAAAAAGTGTGTATTCCTCCCGACTACTAATGATTGATATCGTAATACTCATGATCTGGCATTGACCAGAAAAAAATATCGCAAAGTTTTCATTTTCAAAACCATAAAATGTTGGATTCCACCATTGCTTGGATATAGGATCAAAAATCAACATTTAGATTAATCATTCTCGTAGGTAATAGCCTATTTTGTATATTTAAGTTTGAAATCAATGTTCGACAAAATCTAGAAGTAACAATGTCGAAAAATATCGAAAAATCAAAACATGTGTTTTTCAAAAAATGAAAATACAAGAGAAATGAATACGGACACAGAAAAACACCAAACGATGTTTGGTATTGTCAACTAAACTGAGGTTTGCTTTTTATTTGGTCAATATTGGATGAAAATTAAGAAAAATTATGTGTCTCTCCAGGTTTGGGGCTAAAATGGACAGCGGTGACTAATTGAAGCCTCTCCCCACTGAAAAGCGATATATTTTACTGTAATCAGTGAAATAAAAAGAGATACTTCTGTGTTTTTATTAGTTAATTATTTTTTTTTGATATCATTTTTCGTATATGATGTTGCTATATTAGTATAAACTATAAAAAAGTTTAAAAGTTAAAAACTAACCCTTAGAAGTTTAAATGTTAAAATAATAATAATAATAATAATACTGTATAATAATTATAATATAATAATAATAAAATAATAATAATAATAATATAAATAATATAATTAATAATACTAATATACGTTACACTACTACTACTACTACTACTAATACTTAATAATAATAATAATAAAAATAATAATAATATCAATAATACATAATATAATAAATAATCAATAATATAATAATATAATAATAATATATACTTAAATAATAATTAATAATAATAATAATAATAATTAATAAATAATACATAATGAATAATAATATCAATAATAATAATAATCTCATTTTAAATGCAGGCAAAGAATATTTTGCGAAATTTTAGCTAAGAAAAGAAGGAAAATGAAAAGGTATTTCGATTCTTTTGAAAGAGCTATTAGATTAAAATTGCTTTTAATTGGTTGAAAACTCGTGGAAGGAATCGGCCTGGAACGCGGATCAGAATTCAAGTGCAATGGTTCGCGGTAGCGTTTCTCTTATAATATTATATATATTATATACTATATATATATACTATATAATATATATATTATTATATTATATATATATATATATAATATTATATATATATATTATATTATATATGATATTATTTATAATATATGCTGTTCCGGTTCGTTAAGGTTTTGTTGAGACGGCATTTAAAATTTATTTGAGTATATTAATACATGGCTGAACCGAAGAGAAGATTCGATATTATTTAATTAGGTTCAAGCTATGCATTTGATGATGTATCACTTGCCAAGTTTTAAAAATTTTTCACAATTTTGCATTGGTGAAGTGGTTTCTAACTGAATAAAATATTGGTTGACTAGCAGATGACAATGTACTTCTTAGTGGTCAATATTTTTATAATCAGTCATGGGAGCTAATGTAAGTTAGTGTTTCCTTTGATGTTTTTATGTAAGCTTCTTTTCTTATTTTTTGCCAGTCTAAACTTATATAAGAAAGAAGAAACGAAAAAGCTTACTTTGGTTCCATCTTTATTTAAATGCCTCTGTTTGGCTCTGAATCTTTGAGGTCATGTAATTAAAGGTGTCTGATAAGTGAAGCAAATTTCAAGGGAAAATAAGGGTTCTAATTATAGCATTAATAGGAAATGGCTAGAGACTTATTATAGTTACGTTATATAATTAGGCTGTTAGTTGAATACTGTACATAAGTGTGAATCTCTTATCTAAAAAAGTGCATTGCAAAATTTCGAATTCTATCCTAAAGGAAGATGTAAAAGATAAACTTTGTGGTTTTTTATTTAAAAGCTTTATTTGAAATTCGTATTTTACTTTTTCAAGCTGTTTAATCCAAAAATTTACTCAGTCATTTATTAATACACTAAACAAAGATGTTTACTATTATTATATATTTTTCTGTTTTAAGTTCTCTTTTTTCGGAGCATTTGTTGTGATTATATGAGCCAGACTCTACCAAACATATTACAATTATTGTGAATACACATACAACTTTGAAAAGGAGAAAGGTAATTTTTATTAACATTTTAACGAAAACGCTATAAATTAAATCACCGAAGTTGTAACATGCCTGATGAAGCAGACAGGCATATAGCATATTTTTCTATTGTCACCTAAATTTAAGTTTGTTTTTGTTTTTGTTTTTTTGTTGTTTTTTTTTTAGATTATCATAGTGAGTGTTACCTTAGTAGAAATTTATTCAGGGTTCGACTACCTGATGAAAGGTTAGGTAAATTTAGGTTAAGTTTGGTAGGCTTAGAGTAATGTTAGGTTAGGTTAAAGTCTAGCCGTTTAGGTTAGCATAAAGTTAGTTGAACAAACAATTTTTTTTATTTACACTAAAATAAATTATTTTATCACCGAAACATCAATTATTGATTTCGCTTCTCCTGGAGCTCCAACAGACACATTAAATAGGGCCAATGTTGAAGATATAAATTAATTAATGGATATATCTATATATATAGGCCTATATATATATATATACATATATATATATATATATATATATATATATATATATATATATCGTATATATTATATTGGCATAAAGTTCAGTAATATGAAACAAATATATTTTATTTATATAAATAAAATAAATAAATTTATATAAATTTATACCTGGAAACTAATATATACAAACCTATATATTATTATATTATTATATATATATAATATATATATATTAGGCTATATACTATATATATACATATATAATAATATGATATAGATATATATATATATATATATATATATATATATATATTATATATATATATAATATAATCATAATATATATATATATATATTATATATATATATATATTATTATTATATATATATTAAATTATATATATATATATATATATATAGTATTATATATATATATATTATATATATATATATATATATATATATTAATATTATATATATATATATATATATATTATATAATAATCTATTATATTATATATTATACTATATATATTATATAAATATATTAATACCGCTATATTTGTGTGGTAATAGTGTGTGTGTGTTATTATAAATCATCATCATCATCATCGCTTAAGATTATTGCAGTCATATTGAATGACGATAGCTGGTATCGCCATTCTATCTTACTATGTGACCTCATCTGACCTGACCTTCCTAATTTCCTATTACTACCATCTAATATAACTGATTTACCTTTTATGTTTCAAGCATTGAGCTCTCCTCCATATTTATGTGTGTGTCTTGCGTCTATATGTTCAAGTCTCAATAGCGGAATATGTCCTTGAACGCGGTAGTTATTGCCTAACTACTCGAAAAGTTTCTCTCTTTAAACAAAATGCGAATTTATCACAAGCGGGGTTGCGCAGCATGCACAGGGTGCGGTGCATATGTACAGCGGAGTCGGTGCTATCATTTTGAGAAAAGTGCCGGCAGCGTTAGCGACCACACACAATTTTTAGTGTCGGCTGCGGGTATGCGTGCGGTGCGTGCGGTGCGGGTGCGTGCGTTTGCGGTGCCGGTTTGAGATTGTAAAGCTTAGAATCATCGAACCATAGAGGTGCGGCGCGTAGATGCACATACCCCTATCACCTAAATCAACGTTTTTGTTACTATTTTGAAGATTTAAAACTTGGAGAGGTTAGTGTACCAAATCAACTTGTTCAAGAATGCAGTTCAATGGTTGGTACTTATTAAATTATCTGTTTGGAGAATATGCTTATGACCATTATTTTAAGTTCTGACTTTTATTTGTTGGGGAGAAATATGCTTAATGGATTTATTAATTCTTGTTTTCCACTATTATTTGTGGGAGCAAATTAATGCTTTTTCGACATTATTTTTAGTTTTCGACCTAATTGCTTAGGAAGGAATATGCCTTATTTAGGACATTATTTTAGTTTTGACTATTATTTGTTGGGAGAAAATATTACTTTTGCTTGAAAACATTTTTTTTAGATAATATTGCTATTTATTTGTGGAGAGAGGACATTATTTTAGTTTTGACTATTATTTGTTGGGAGAAATATATTTTTTGAACATTTTTTTAGTTTTGCCTATTATTTGTTGGGAGAAATATGCTATTTGGACATTATTTATATATAGATATAGCATTTACCTATAAGTATTTTAAGATATCTGTATATGATTTACAAATATTCTGACTATTCAAATTATTTTTAACAGAGGTAGTACTCACGGAGTCAAATGCGGTACTCTTACAATATGTGATCTACAGAAATTTTATGATCTCCGATTTTATAACAGTAATATACTAGGATAAAAATTAAATATTTATGATATTTAATATTTAAAAATTAAGGAAATAAACATAAACCATAATTTATATTTAACGATAAACTTCTCTAATATCCTTCAAAAAAATCTGAATATAAATCTAAAGATTTTTCCTCATTATTCTGAATTTCCTCATTTTTCCTCATTATTATTTCCTCATTATTCATCAAGATGTGAATGGAGCAGCTGTTCAGTGGTACCTCTCATCTACCGTAATATTTTGATTTTTGTGTCTAACCATGAATGCTCAACTGATTATATATAACGTTCCTTGCAAAATCTGCGTTGTTCAACATTGTATTGGTAGTGTAAACAGTTATAACTTAAAGCTTATAACTGTATGTAACTTTCGTTAATTGGTTATGGCTGCCAACTGGAATGTTAACAATTAGCTGGTTTGTTAGCTTAAACTGGTTGGTTGGTTGCTAACTGGTAGATTACATATTGGAATGTGAATAATTCGGTATCGGTAGATCAGATACTGGAAGAGTACTTCAAATGCTTTTTCGTAATCTACTAATATCATACATACTTTTACATACATACATACATACTTTTCATATTTATATATTTCCATCAGTTTTTGGACAACTAGGATGTCAAGAGCTTGACTGTTGTATTCTATAACTACTTCTAAATCCTGTTTGTTCACATTTCTGATTAGAGTCAAGTTGTTCAGTAATTCTGTTACTTATTAGATTTGTTAATGGTTTGCACAACATAGGAAGTAAACTAATACACTGCAAATGTCACGAAGAAAAAATGACAAATATATTATTAGAATATATATATATATATATATATATATATATATATATATATTATATATATATATATATATAATATATATATATATATATATATATATATATATATATATATATAATATATATATATATATATAATATATATACTTATATATATATATATATTATAATTACGGGATGCACCGGATCTCCGGCGCTCCGGCTCCGGCTTGGCGAGTTCCGGCCTTTTAAAAGATCTCCGGCTCCGGCCGAAGACCACTAGTCTCCGGCTTTCTCCGGCCGGAGACCCTATATTTTTTGAAGAGGTTGTTTTGAAAAATAAAAATAGTTATAATTCCATTGAAAGTAATAATAAAACATTTAATGAATTAAATTTATTTAGAAAAACTGATTCATACAAAATTTTTAAAAAATTATTTAATATTTTGGGTTGGTTGTAGTCATATTAAGGCGTCCTAATAAGTAATATTATAACTATAATAAATATAAATAATATGAATAGGCCTATATGACACCATTTACTATATTAACTAATTATTTGATAAACAACTTAAAAGGTTTTGATATCCAAAATGACTACCGCCTAAACAAAATACACTTTTTGATAAATCTAGGCTTTAAAAATGCAGTACACAGAAATAGGTAAATGAAATTGGTAAACGAACTTTTAAACTACATGCCATAATCTGACCAAAAGCTAAAAAATTATGATAATATATCTTTTAATTCTTTAATTATTAAAGAGTTTTTAAGTTTTAACAAACTAACATTTGAACTATATATATATATATATATATATATATATATTATTATATATATTATATTATATATATATTATATATATATTAATATATATATATATATATATATATATATATATAATATTAATAATTATAAAATTGCATGTACACAGTGTATCGATACTGTTATAGAGTATCAACAGTAGAAAATTTTTGAAAAAAAATTATTATATTGTTAAACACAAAGTTAGTGAAAGGAAAGTTAAATAAGCTTATGCATTGCTATTTAGGTAACCATTCTCTAATATTTAAATTCAAATGCTCTTAAATTATGATGAAGAAACAGGAGTTGATCAGCTATTGTTGGAGAAAGACAATTCCTTTGACTTGCATAAATAATTTCCTGCTTGGCTAAACAATCTCTCGCTAAATACACTTGAGGGTGGAGCAGAGAGATAATTTCCTAAGCTAATTCAGGTAAGATGCAATAAGGAGACCTTTTCTTTCTTTCCACCATAAAAGTGGATCAGCCATCCGATTTTAGTTCCATAAGTGGTGCTGCAAAATTTTTATCCACAGTAGTTTGAATAGTATTTTCTAATTCATGTTGTTTTCTCTCACTGCTGCTTCTACGTTTGCATTTTAACTTTTTTCTCTCCTTTGATCAGTTCCACTTGGTTTGATTATATCTGAATATTTTTCATTTTATTCTGACGATTTTTCTTGTAGCATGTCATCAAAGCACTTCAGAAATTGGAAAATGCGTTTCCTTCTCAATTATCTGCCGTTTGCATTTTTTCAGATTCTCATGTGAATCTGTATGAGCTGATCATTTTTGATCATCCAATTTTTGTTCATCAAGAATCTGAACTTATGGTAATATTCTCTTTAAACTTATAAAAGGTTTTGTTCTTCCTTTAGCATAAATTTTATTTATTCCTGAATCAATAAATATCAAGGGAGCTAATTTTATTGTGGATTTTAGAACTGGTTGCAAGTACATAAAAGTTTCTTTCTCTTTAATGGTACCAAAACGTTCAGAAACAGAATTTAAAAGTGTTCATCTTTCATAGTTTTTTACACCGCTATCCTTCCAAGTTTTTGCTAAATAATTTTGCAATGCATTAACTGGGTATTACAAAAGGTAAATCTACATCATCATCACTCGCTCTTTAGTTAATTCTTCAAATGGTTTTAGCAATCTAATTATATTCTATTCTCCATTAGCTTCCAGTAATTTGCATTTAAGATTTCTAGATTGTTTTTTTGAATTTTGAAGAATATATAGTAATTGCAATTTTTTGCTCTATGATCCTTTGCAGCATATAATATGATGAATTCCATCTTGTTTCCATATCTTGGATAAGCTTATGTATTGACAAATTTTGAAATTTTTGAATTTCAGTTAACTTAGTTGTAGCAATTGGTGATCTGCTAAAATGACCTACAATTTTCCTACATAAAGTAATTAATCTTTAATTGATTTTTGAGAAAATATAGCATCATGTATTACTTTACTAGCTGTAAGGAATGAATAAAACATGTCCCAATTAATAAACACCTGTCGCTCTCATACATTTTGTAATGTTGGTGCATTATCTGTTAGGACAACGAATATTTTTTTTTTTAATCCCAGCTCTTAAGTTTTCCTCACTTTTTAGACATATATTTTCTGCAGAATGAGAAACACTAAAACTACTGATTTGTAATGTTTCACTCTTTCTTCCTTTGAAAATTTTTATCCAATCCAATGCTCTGACATACTTATAAAGCTTTCCTTGTTATATGAGCAAGTTCAAATATCTGATGTTAATGAAATTGATATTGAATTTCTTGCAGCTGAAGTGTTATTTGTTCTTTACCCTTTTATTATATTGTTGGGATAATCTCTTCTGAAAAGTAACTCCTTGATGAAATATTATATTGTGGACATACGTGATTTATTAATCTCTTAAATCCAATGTCTTTAACAAAAGAAAATGGCAGATTGTCCTTCAGCAGTCCAGTTTTCCCAATTTTGAAAATTATTTTCTGTGATTTTTCTATTCAATTATGTCCAAATCTTTGTTTTCCTCAGTTTATTTCAAACAGTGTAGGCCTGAATAAATCTATATTTTTAATGGAGGTAGACAAGTTTGATGAATGGATGGACATGTGAATCATCATCTGCCTGTTTCTGTGTACATGTTTTCCTTTTTTCGGTCACCCCCCCCACCTTTCCTCTGAAGATTCAGATATTTCTTTTATCTTTCAAATATGTGGTTTTTATGTTCTTTTTTAGATTGATCCAGTAAAAGGTTTTGTAACTATAGATATTTTGAACTCTCTTTGGGTTTTCCTCTTGATAGTAATGTATTCCTAGTAGCGCACAAAAGACACTCAGTTTTACTATTATCGCTTACCTAATCTTAAAGTATTCCACACTAAAGAAGACATAATATACAGAATGAAAATTAATTACAGATTTTCTTAATAATTTTATCAAGTCTGTAAAAAATAAAAATATATATATGTATATATATATATATATATATATATATATATATATATATATATATATATTATTATATATATATATATATATATATTATATTATAATATATATATATATTATATATCTATATATATATATATATATAGGAAGGTAAGTTAATGGATATTTCATTCTCCGGCCGAAGACTCCCGCCTCCGGCCGGAATTAACAATTTTCATCTCCCGGCCTTCCGGCTCTCCGGCCTCCGCCAAAATTTACTCTCCGGTGCATCACTAATATATATATATATATATATATTATATATATATATATATATATATAGTATATTATATAATATTATATATATATATATATATATATATATATATTTTATATATGTATATATATATATATATATATATATAATATATATATATATATATAATATATATATATATATATATAATATATATTATATATATTATATATTATATATATATATATATATATATTTATATATATATATTATATATTTAATATATTATATATATATTATATATTATATATATATATATATATATATATAATATGTATTATATAAATAATAGATAATATAAATATCTTATATATATAGTAGAGTGTGGATCCAATATAAGGACTGAACGCATAGGGAGTTGTGGTGTGAAACAATGCGTAAACGAAAGAATAAGCGAATAAGCGAGAGTACATTGAGATGATTTGGTCATATGGAAAGGATGGATGATAGTCGGTTGGTTAAGCGAATGTATAGTGATGAGTGTGCAGGAAATCGACCGGCTGGGAGGCAGAAGAAAAGTGAATTGAGTCATTAAAGGAATGCCTGAGGGAGAAGAAAGGCGCATAATGGGAGTGAATGGCGGAGTTTTGTGAAGGGATATGGATATGGTTTTTGCCCAGGGGATGAACCCTACATTGAGGGTCCATCGCAGTCCCGTGAAACCCTATGGTGGATTTTTCTGACTGTGACGAGTTCTCACGTAAGGGTATAAAGGCGACGGTAATGTGGTCTTTCTTTTCGATTTGCGTCATATTCTTCTACTACTTTTCTGTTCCGGTGTATGCTACACACCTCACCCCTAATCTGGGAATAGGAGGAAGATGATGATGATGATGATGATGATGATGATGATGATGATGATGATGATGATGATGATGATGATGATGATGAATGATGATGATGATGATTGATGATGATGATGATGAGATATATATAATGATGATGATACATAATATATATATATATATATATATATATATATATATATATATATATATATAGATATTAAGGATCTGAGTTTAGTCTACAGATTTATATTATATACTATATATATACATATATAGAGTTAATGTACAGGACCCACCACGGCCCACAAAGAAGCGGCCACACTGCGTTCTATAATCAACTTCTGTCGTCATTAATACATATTTCAAAATGTCAAAAAAAATTTGGATGGTGAAATGAATATTCAGTCAGGAATAGAAAACTAAATAAAACGATGCCCTTACATTATAAATAGTCCTAATATTACACAACAGAATCATATTTTATACAGAATATTCAGTTCTTGAAGGTACGAGAAAATAGAGTTACCGCTAAAGTGGGAAGATTCAGATAAGATTGCGATAACTTTTTAGAAGACGTTATTAACCAAAAAGTAGGAAAATAACGACGGTGAATGGAGTCCAGTTGAGAATAATCAATGAAGATATGGTGAACATATTGCGGGGTATGGGGACAGCAAAATTTGCAGATGGTGGGAGGTATTTGGAACAGCTCCGAATAGAAGAGGCGACCAATTTGGCCTCTGTGTCGGCGATTTCATTGCTAGTTACCCCGACATGAGAGGGGGTCCAACATAGTATGATTTGTTTCTTACGGAAGTGGAGCAGCCGAAGAAATGTTGTACAGCGGATACTATTGTATTTTTAGAATATGGGATTTCAAGCGCTTGGAGTGCGCTGAGAGAACCTGAATAAATGACATAAGAGTGGTCTTGGTTAAGGAATAGAATTCGAGAAAGGACAATCATTATAGTCATTAATTCTGCAGTAAAAATTGAAACATGAGGGGGAGGGTATGGGAGAGGTTACGGTCAGGAAAGAGAGAAGACGCACCCACACTGTCCCCTGTTTTAGATCAGTCAGAAAGCACTGGAGTAAATTCACCGTGAACTGCGGAATGAGACAGGAATGATGCCTTTAACAAGGCAGTAGGGTGGCTAGATTTGGAGAGAGAGATGTCCTTTTGCAAAGGAATGTTAAAGAAGTTACGGATGTTATAAACTGTTTGCAAATGGCCAGGAATTAGGATTCTGAGATATCTCCCGCAGAATTGGTGTTAGAGCAGATGGTATTGGGGTTTGGAAACGAAGATAACTTGTGCACATGATAAGAGAGAGTGGTATCACATTGGATTCAACCTCAAGGCTCACCCTGGGGGACGATCGGGAGTCTCCAATGGAGATACGGATCGCCTCGTTTTGGATGGGATCTAACGGGTGTAGTAGAGTTGGAGAGGCCTAACCATATACTACACAGCTATAGTCCAGCTTCGATTGGATTAGGGCAATATAGAGACTTAAAAGGGACTTGCGGGCAGCACCCAAAGATTTTGAGGCGATATTCAGGAGTTTAATATGCAGTGCATATGTTAAGTGGTCATCTAGAATGAGTAGTAGAAATTTGACTTGTGAAGTTACAGGAATGGGCTAACCATATAAGTTTATATTCGCGGGAATAAAGTGGCAGGTTCTTCGATTCCTTTTTTTTCTTAAAAAGTACTGCTGAGGTTTTGGTGGGTGAGAAATGGAAGCCATGGAAATTACCCCATTGTGAAATGTTCTCAATAGCTAGTTGAAGTTGCCGCTCAAGAAAAGGCAGCCTAGCACCGGCTATATATAGCGCAAGACCATCAAAATAGAGAGAAAAATTGACCGTCGCTGGGATAGCAGTAACGATGTCATTAAATCCAGAGTAAAGTAGCATGACAGAATAGAAGAGCACCAAACCTGGATGGATCTATTTAACAGAGGCATTTAATGAAAAGAGGGAGTTGTCCACGGAAACCGAGCGAGTGGAGTTTAAGGGAAACCATAGTTCTCCACGTTGTGTCATAAGCTTTTTCAAGGTTAAAAAAGACACCAATAGCTTTGGCCTGATAAAAAAGGAGCCCACCCCGCTAGGTCTTAATGCCAGCTGGAGTAGGATTTTAACATCGGTCTCGGTACAAGCTCATTTAAAGCTATTATGTAATGATCACTGCCGTATAAATAATTAGAGCTTTACCAGAATGGGAGCAAAAGGAAATATCAATACAGGAAGAAGTGTGTGTATATAAACGTTCATATGTAGGGAGTCCTGTGTTAAGGCATCCCAGGGAAAAGGGTGTTAAAAGATCTACATGGATCTTAGACTTAGACGAAGTGACAGAGTCGCTCCATAAGGGGTGGCGGAGTTTGAAGTCTCCTAGTATTACAATCGGAGTATGAAGCTGCTTAAAAAGATCAGTTAAGTCGACCTTAGAAAACTCACTACACGGAGTCAAGTAGATCGAGCAGACAGTAAGGTCGGTGGACAAATGAATTCGTGCTCCCACCGCATGAAGTCTAGTTTGAAGAGGGACTAGAGAATAGAGGACAGATTTGTGAGTGAGTATTCCTGCACCTTTCCTATTATTGTCACCTCTTTCTATAGAAGTTAGCGGCGATTTATATTCCGACGGTTGAAAGATGTCGCGATGACATAGTCGAAGTTCCTGTAAACATTTGCACTTTGGTGTACATAGGTTTATTAGATGAACAAGTTCTTCAAAATTTGAGTAGTAGTCATGACAATTTCATTGAAGGAAGGTGGCCACGCTACGTTGTTATAAATATTATGAGGATGGTATTTTTGAAACAATTGTCTCTATGTGGCTAGGGGTAATGTTTGGAAGTGGATTCAGGTGGGAAGGAAAGGCTGAGACGTGGGTCTCGACGAGGAGGGGCAATAAATCCTGGTTGTAAAGAATAGTCATGTAACAGAGATTTGGATTGTAGGATCCCTTTTGGGAAGGAGATTTCAGTGATATTTGGTGAATTGGCTTCGCCATGAATGCGAAATAAATTGAGTTTAGCCACGTCTATCCTATTGTGTGTATTTGGTTGGTCGTTGGAAGAGCAACAAAAAATGCACATGTTTAGGAATGAGAGCTATATCAGTATCTACCAAGCAAGCAGATTCAGAAATGTGTGGGGGATATGTGGTTGTTTCCATGGAAATGGGGAGGGAAAGTATCACCAGAAAGGTGCCATCTTTTTTGAAAAGGCGTTGTAGCTACTAGCTACCATATTGGGATCCAATATAGGATTCGTTGGGTTGACAAAGTCTGATACTGGAGATTTTGTCAGTAAGTCATCATGCAAGTGATTTTGGGAGACTGGACAATTTGAGTTAAGATGGGAGACATGTGGACCCCCTTTCATGCCGCCAACAGATGTAGAACGCTTGAAGCTTTTGCGGCGTTTACGTGAACGGTTTTCCATTCACCTCTCTCGAAAGCCCAGGGAGCATTAGAAAGAGAGTGGGTCATTCAACATCAAGCTCTATTTGGGAGCTATTATAGATTTCATCCGCTAAGGCATAGAATCCTTTAAGGAGTGCTGAGATAGGAAATTCGGAAGAAGATTTAAAGGAGGATTTAGAAGAGCTGGAATAATTTTGCAAGTTATCAAAGGGTTGATTGGTGGGTTGTTCGATAGCTGTGATTGTTTGGGTACAATCTATTAAGTATTGCATTTGTCATCAGAACAGACTTATGGCGAGTCTTTTCTGATTGCATTTTTTGTTTTGGTTTGAAATACGGATGCCTTTGTATTTTAACGAATAATTTTTAGCTTGGTAATTATTATTTTCTTTGTGCTTAGGAACATCTTTTTCAGGAATTTGAGTAATAGTGGGAGGCGGATTAAAGGGGTACAGAGACACACTCCTCTTGCGTGAGTTGGCGAACTATTGGGTAACGTATGGGAAAGATTGTATTGGTAGGAATGTGTTTCAAGCTTTTGTGGTTGGTGAACTAACTTAGTTTCATTGTTGGTTAGTAGAAAAATAGTACTCTGGGTAGGGTTGTTGATGCATTTGCGAGGGAGATTGATAAGAGGCT
>JABUQX010039398.1:37500-40000 GCA_015478945.1 Trachelipus rathkii
GGATCTTCATCGGCCATTCCAGGGAATCTAATGAGGGTTAGGAACTTATTCCCCCCTCCGGGAGGTCTCCGAAACCCCCGCTCTTTGGTATTTGGGTGTCGCGGGGGTTCCTCCGCCCCTCCCCTACGGGGTATGGAAAACGTCCCCCCCTGTGTTCCCCGTCGGCTCGAGTCCCCTAAATTGCCGTAATAAAAGCAAAATTTTAATAGAAAGTCTATTTTATTTTATCGAGAAACCAATAAAAGGTCTCTAAATAGGCCTTCTAATCGATATTACTATAATTATTAACAAATAATTTTTTATTAATTATTATCTTTTTTACATTTTGCCACCAAATTTTTACGCAGGATTCCAAAAAATGTATTCCTTTTCGCCTTAGCTATTTGTAGTTTTTGAGATTTTTATTTTTTTTATTTTTTTTATTTTTATGTATTTTTTTTTTTTACAGTTTCCACCACCACTTGGACCAGCTTTCCAGCAATGTATTCCGTTTTAATGTAGCATTAATAGTAGTTTTTAAGATACATATGACGGATAATGGAAACGCTGGCCATATATATATAATGATATATATATATTATATATATATTATATATTATATAGTATATATATATATTTATAATATATTATATATATATGGGGGCGTAGCCAAGGGGGGGCTGAGGGGGCTGCAGCCTCCCCCGAAATTTTCGACAGTGCAATTTTTTCAGCAAAAAACAAAATATATATATATATTATATGATATATAATATATATATATATATAACACCCAATATATATATATATATTAATAATATATATATATATATATATTATTTATATATATATATATAATATATATTATATTATATATAATTATAACATAATTATATATAGTATATATATTTATTATATATATATATATATAGAGTATATATATATATATATAATATTATATATATATATATATAATATATATATATATATAATATATATATATATAATATAGTATAAATATATTATATATATATAATGATAATATTGAAGCTCTTATTCAGAAAAAAATTGAAAGCATAGACAACAACTGGACACTCAAAATAAGAAAAATGTGAAGGAAAATAAGAAAAAATTGTACCAATAATCGCAACTATACTCTTATTTGGCCTGCAAGGTTTTGCATTATGCGGCTCAACTTACTCTCCACGTCTCGTCTCATCAACTCCAGCTGAAAATGACGGAAATTTTAGAAGCCTTCTTTGGGTTTCGGGCAAATGGAGGTGACCAGGGTTTGGAGAACCACTTACTTCTATCGTACAAAAATTCAATGTATACGAGTCCGATGATACAAATGAATCATACAAGTCATTTAGTTCCAGCTTATAACGAAAAGGAAATAGTGGAAGAAGTTAATAAAAACAAAATTTTTTTCAAGTATTAGCTGATGACAACGGATATTTCCCAAACAGAACAGTTTTTTCACTTTGTGTAAGGTACGCGATTGGTAGTGATGGAGGTGATACTCCTTTTAATTTAAGAGAGGATTTTTTATCATTTGTTCCGGTTTAATGATATCTCAGGGAAAGCATTGGCAAATGTTATTTTGGAGAGACTCGGCTATCCTGTCGTTTAAAACTCGAAAATTTAAGAGGCCAGGATATTTGGAGCCTCTCCCATGAGAAGGCGAAATTCCGAGGAGTTGCAATCTATTAATTCCGGATGAGTATCCTAAAAAGCTCTATACACACATTTTGTAGCACATTGTTTAAATCCATGTCTCTCTCAGATTCTTCTAAAATTCAGGCAATTCGAAACGCCTTAGGATTCATCTCGAAATATGCACTTTTTTCGATAAGACTCCGAAGCGCACAAAAACCTTCTGGAAGATAAATAAAGAGTTTTTCTAATAACTAAAATACAAGGGATCAAAAGATGTGCGAGACCAGATGGTGTGAACGGCATTGAAGCGATTTTTCCTTTTTTAAAGAGAACTCCTTGAGCCAATAAATTGCGTCAATTGGAAAGAAATAAAAGAATGACCCTGATGAATTATCACAGAGCTACTTCGTTGTTAAATCAATCAGTAATTTGAATTTTATAATAACATTATTCGTTTTAAGTAAATTTCTTGGAATAACCTACACCTTGTCTAAACAGTTACAGAGTGTCCATTTGGACATTGTCAGTGCAATAAACTTAGTGAAAGACATTATTCAACTTCTCGAAAAAGATAGACAAAATGCAGACACAGTTTAAAACCATATTCACACAAGCTAAAAATGTTTGCGACAGCTTAGGTATTGAAATAACAATTCCAAGAACTACGAAGTTCCAGAAACATCGTTGTAATGTGCCTACATCAGATCCCGAATCATATTACCGCATCTCAGTTTTTATTCGTTTATTGATGATCTGATTTTTTCGTTGACTGATCGATTTCTCTCGCATGAAACCACTATCATTTCACTTCAGTATATTTTAACAGAAAGTGCAATGTACCTTATAAGCATTTTGAAAAAAACAT
>JABUQX010039398.1:45000-59351 GCA_015478945.1 Trachelipus rathkii
TTATTTAATTGAAAGACATTAGTGGAATATTGTTCTTGAAGAGAGAATTTGGATTGTCTTATGAGTATTTAAAGGAAAACACTTTTGAGAAAGTTTGATAGATACCTAAGAAGAACTTATAGAAAGCTATTTTGAAGAAAGACTTTTGAAATCACTTGAAGACTTTGAACTTGACTACAAGCCATATTCAGAAACTATTTATTGAAGAATAACTTACGAATTAAGAGGAAGACTTTGTGATTATTTATTGAGAAGTAACTTACAAATCAGAAGGAACACTTCGTGATTATTTATTGTACAGACTACTGATAGTCTGTTGGAATCCTCTAGTGACTTGGAAGTGATCTAGAATCCAGAAGGCTTTGTAATCGTTTATTGAATTGACTACTGATAGTCTGTTGAAGTCCTCCTGTGACTTGGAAACGATTTGGAATGAATCAAAAAGACATCGTGAATATTTATTGAACTTTTGTATCTGAAGCAGAAGTCTATTTTGTGCAGTTATACCCTAGACAACTTTGGGGTGCGAAAGTTTGATAACTATCTATATGGGAAAGAGTTTGTTCTGCAGACGGATCACCAGCCGCTTATATATATATATATATATATATATATATATACAAAAGATATATAATACATAAATACATAATATCAGCCGCTTATATATATATATATATATATATATATATATATATATGCAAAAGACTAAATACATAAATGCCAAAGTAATGAGATGGGCATTGTTTTTGCAGAAGTACAAATTTAGGCTTGAATCGATCAAGGGGATGAAGAATACCGCTGCAGATTATCTGACGAGGATTGGGATGTAAAGTATTAATGTTTTTGTTAAAAGAAAAGCCCTGTTTTCTTTCTTAATGGGGGCGTGTGTTATGCTATTAGGAATATCAAGGATGAGATTTTAAGCTCCACAGAGAAGAGCGAATAGATCTATTTATTTTCGTGGGAATATTATTTATTTTATAAAAGTAATTAATTTAAGGATAATTTCTATTTGAAAATATTTTAAGAAGATTTTATTTTAAAGATAAAATTATCCCGTGGGAATAAAGATACCCAAGGTAACTTCACACCTGACATCCTAGATACAGTGAAAGTTTATAAATAGAAGTCGATTTGTTCTCACACGGGTTCTATCTCTTGTTGGAAATCTATCGTTTGGAGACCTGTCTCTTGTATCAAATTCATATTTAGAAGATTCTGTTTTCAATAAAACTCTACGGCAAAAAAAGAGTTATAAGAAGAATACAGATCGGATAGATATTTTATTTAATTGAAAGACATTAGTGGAATATTGTTCTTGAAGAGAGAATTTGGATTGTCTTATGAGTATTTAAAAGGAAAACATTTTGAGAAAAGTTTGCATAGATCACCAATAAGAAGAACTTATAAGAAAGCTTATCTTTGAAGAAAAGACATTTTGAAATCACTTGAAGACTTTGAACTTGACAATGCACAGCACATACCACTTTAGACTAATTTATCAATGAAGAATAAATTTCGAATTAAGAGGAAGACTTTTTGTGATTAATTTTTGAGAAGTAACTCTACAAAATCAGATAGGGACACTATCGTGATTATTTATTGTACGACTACTGATAGTCGTTGGAAATCCCGTCAAGGGACTTGAAGTGATCTAAGAATCCAAAGGCTTTTTGTAATCGTTTATTGAATGACTACTGGAATAGGTCTGTTAAGGTCCTCCTGTGGACTTTGCAAACGATTTGGAATCAAAAAAGACTTCGTGAATATTTATTGAACTTTTGTATCTGAAGCAGAAAGTCTTTTTGTGCAGTTATACCCTAGACAACTTTGTTTATATTATTTTGTGATTTGATAAAAGAATTCCGGGGATTGTCACGTTTATTTATTGGCGGAAATCCCATCTTTGTGAACAATAAATTGGTGGGCCTAGTTCAGGATAAGTTTTCTGAAGGAAAGTGAATATAGCGAACGTTGGCTTGTGCTTTTCAACTATGGATTACAATTCGCTGGCCAAAAATGCTCAAAGAACTCGGCTTAAAGAAAAAGAAGCCTAGAGAGTTATAAAGGAAGAAAGGGAGAAGGCAACTGAGAAGCAAGAGAAGCCTGCCAAGTAGAAAAGCAGCAGAGGAGAGAGGAGCTGCAAATAAGCGGCAGAAAAGGGAGCTGCAGAGAGAGCCTGCAGGGAAGCAGCAGAAGGGAAGCTGCAAGAGAAATGATCAAAAGAGAAGCGGCAGAGAAACAAAGAGAACATGAGCCAGAGAAGAGAGAGAGAGAGAAGCTGCAAGAGAAGCGGCACAAAGAGAACATGAGTTAGAGCTTAGAAGGATGGAACTACAAGCGGGCAATAATACTCAACAACAAGTTGTAAATAACAATGATGTTAAGGCGAGGGTACCAAAGCTCCCTCCTTTCGCAGACAACAGGGATGAGATAGATTGCTACCTTGAACGTTTTGAAAGATTCGCAGAAATAAACGGATGGGACAGAGGAAATTGGGCATCCCACCTTAGCGCCTTATTGACGGGAAAGGCTTTAGTTGCATATTCTCGCATCCCTAAAGAAGAATCAAAGGACTATGATAAATTAAAAAACGCCCTCCTACTATGTTACAACTTAACAGAGGACGGCTATAGGATAAAATTCAGAAGTGCGAAGGCGTACAATGACGAAAGGCCTATCCAGTTCATAGATAGATTGAAGAATTATGTAATGAAATGGACGGAACTGGCGGAGATTAACAAAGATTTTAATGATATTATCGACTTAATAGTAGCAGAACAGTTCCTAAATACATGCCAAAAGGAACTTGCGACATTCTTACGTGAAAGAAAGATTAACAAACTTGATATGATTGCTCAAGAAGCAGAGAATTATCTCCTGGCGCATAATAAAAACTTGGTGTCGACAATTAATAAAGAAGATCCCTCAAAGAAGGAGAGGAAAGATGCTAGTGAAAACCACAATCAGTTTGAAAGGCAAAAATATCTGACCACATGTTTTAAATGCGGCAAGAAAGGGCACAAGGCCATCGACTGTAAAAATTACAACCCCTATAGGAGAGATGATCAATATAGGAACTACAACAATCGTTCTAGCAATAATTGGAGAGAGGGACCTAAAAGGGCAGCTGCCGCTATAACGAGTGAAATTAAGCAGCGAAATAAAGATGATGTTTCTGATATTACTCCAATACATAATGATATGAGAACTGATAAAAATGTTGACATCATGAAACACGTTGACAGTAACAATAGGATTGCTTTAGCGTGCGGCGAAACTGTACCTGTCATCAGAGTCGCGTGCGTGAAGAGCAATAGCATAAGACACAACATTCAGAAGGCAATGATGCCGGTTGTCGGCGGGAAGATCAATGGAATGGCTGGGATCGTGCTAAGGGATACCGGTTGTGACTGCGTCATAGTCAAAAAGAAATATACGTCGGCAGACCAAAAGACCGGGAAGAGGAAACAAATATTGTTAATAGACAATACAATTAGGGACGCACCTGTGGTCGAGATTGATGTTGATACACCCTACTACACCGGGCGTGTTGAAGCTGTAGCTCTTGACAATGCCATTTACGACTTAATAATAGGGAATATCCCTGGTGCAAGGGGCGCTGAAGACCCTGTCGAAGATGTGATAACGCCTCGCGCGAAGGAAACGAATGATCCGCAGAAGAAAGAGACTATGGTGCATAATAATGCAATGGGCGGTCGAGTGGCAACGTCATGCGCGAGTGTAACGGTCGACCTACGAGGTGAAAGGTCCGTTGATCGACTTAGAGAACAGTTAGCAGAACTTCGGCAGACATATGAGGGAGAAAGGAAAGAACGCATGGAGCTCAAAGATATGTGGCAGAAAGTTAACGACGAATTTTTAGAGACACAAAGGATTCATATGGCAGACACGCGTCGTACTCAAGAACAACTTAGAAAAATTTATACTGAATTCATTTCCAAGTGTGAAGAAAATTCAGGCCATATTGATGAGATAGTAAAGCTCAAGAGCAAATTACACAATCTCCAAATTGAATTAGATGAAGCCAGGAATGAAGTTACAGCAACTCAGTGCACGGCTGAAGATGTTACTGCAATTGGAAAACGAAAATGCGAAGAAGAGAACGTCTCTGTTCAAGAGATTACGAGAGAAGAATTTATTTCAACAGAAAATGAAATTCGGTATCTCAAATCAGTTATAAAGAAACTAGTAAAGGAGAAACTTCATTATCAAGGCTTATATGAAAAGTTAATTGGAGACAGTGATTTGAAGAGAGGAGACTTCTTGAGTCGGAATGTTATATCTGCCATTGTAAAATTAATTTTGGGAAAGATCCAAAGTCTCAATCCTGCACATTCTCCGAGTTGGAATACTAGTTCATTAGAAAAAGTTTCAATAAGTGATGAATCAGTAAAGGAGTCTGAAGTGATGGACACATCAGTTGAGGATTTAATAATTGATCCTGCTAATGAAACTAAAAATGAATCTAAGGAAGCATCTAAAGATAAGTCTTTAGATGAGTCAAAGGTTAAAGAATATTTGAATCCTGGGAAGACTAAGAACAAAAGGAACTTTGAAGAACTCGCTGGAAGGAGAAGTGAAAAGGAAACTCCTACTATGCGTAAAAAGGAAAACGAGATTTATTTGGAAAGTTCTGAACCTCTCAAAGGAAGTTCAGAAGGAACGGAATTTAAACAACCAAATAAGGTGTCATGGGGAATAGCTCAGGAGAAAGCATTCGAGACCCTGAAAAGGATGCTGGTTAGTAAGCCCATATTACGACTTCCCAACGTAAAAAAGTCGTTCGTACTCCAAACTGACGCGAGTGATGTGGCTGTAGGGGCAGTACTGCTGCAGGAGTTCGATGATGGACTGTTCCCTATAGCGTATGCAAGCAAAAAACTATTTACAAGGGAAAGGGCCTGTTCCACGCTGGAAAAAGAAGGACTTGGCATAATATTTGGGGTGCGAAAGTATGCTGCAAATAAATAAAAGTTTTAATTGCAACGATGTAACGGTTGCTTATAATATAAATATATATAAATATATATATATATATATATATATATATATATATATATATATATATATATATATATATATATATATATATATATATATATATATATATATATATATGAATATGCAAAAGCTAAATACATAAATGCCAAAGTAATGAGATGGGCACTGTTTTTGCAGAAGTACAAATTTAGGCTTGAATCGATCAAGGGATGAAGAATACCGCTGCAGATTATCTGACGAGGATTGGGATGTAAAGTATTAATGTTTTTGTTAAAAGAAAAGCCTCGGTTTTCTCTTAATGGGGGCGAGTGTTATGCTATTAGGACTATAAAGGATGAGATTTTAAGCTGCTCCAGAACTGGAATAGATCTATTATTTTTTTTATTACAAAATATTATTTTATTTTATAAAAGTAATTAATTTAAGGATAATTTCTATTCGAAAATATTTTAAGAAGATTTTATTTTAAAGATAAAATTATCCCGTGGGAATAAAGATACCCAAGGTAACTTCACACCTGATATCTTAGATACAGTGAAAGTTTATAAATAGAAGTCGATCTGTTCTCACACGGGTTCTATCTCTTATTGGAAATCTATCGTTGGAGACTTGTCTCTTATATTAAATTCTATTTAGAAGATTCTGTTTTCAATAAAACTCTACGGCAAAAAAGAGTTATAAGAAGAATACAGATCGGATAGATATTTTATTTAATTGAAAGACATTAGTGGAATATTGTTCTTGAAGAGAGAATTTGGATTGTCTTATGAGTATTTAAAGGAAAACACTTTTGAGAAAGTTTGATAGATACCTAAGAAGAACTTATAGAAAGCTATTTTGAAGAAAGACTTTTGAAATCCCTTGAAGACTTTGAACTTGACTGCAAGCCATATTCAGAAACTATTTATTGAAGAATAACTTACGAATTAAGAGGAAGACTTTGTGATTATTTATTGAGAAGTAACTTACAAATCAGAAGGAACACTTCGTGATTATTTATTGTACAGACTACTGATAGTCTGTTGGAATCCTCAAGGGACTTGGAAGTGATCTAGAATCCAGAAGGCTTTGTAATCGTTTATTGAATTGACTACTGATAGTCTGTTGAGGTCTTCCTGTGACTTGCAAACGATTTGGAATCAAAAAGACATCGTGAATATTTATTGAACTTTTGTATCTGAAGCAGAAGTCTATATTGTGAAGTTATACCCTAGACAACTTGGTTTATATTATTTTGGATTTGAATAAAAGAATTCCGGGGATTGTCACGTTTATTTATTGGCGGAAATCCCATCTCCGGCCAAAAATCAGGAAAAACCGGGGTTTTCTACCGGGGTTAACTGTAAATTTACACTAAATAATAGAGGGTTAATCAAACAAAATAAAAAAATATATTTTAATTCCATTACTCATATGTTATAAATTGATGCAAAATATATAAACATACCTAAATATAATCAATTTTTTTTGGTATTTACTATGATTTCAAATTAAAATTGAGGGCAAATTATAATTTTTTCCGAGTTTAACATATAAATATTCGAAATTTGATATATATCAAACGAATTCGAAAAGGAAATAAATATAATTGGGTCATCTTCCTCTTATTTAATTTATTTAAAGTAAATATCTTCAAGAAAAATAAATATTTTTCGAAAACTCTTTTCAAATTATTTATTTAATTGAATTAATATATATATATAATAATATAATATATATATAAATATATATAATATATATTAATATTATATATATATATTATTATATATATATATATTATATATATATATATATATATATATAATAATATATATATATATATAATATATATATATATATATATATATATAATATATATATATTGATCTTTAGTTTAGAGAGGAAGCCTTGGAATTCTTTTTTAGTTTATGCTTTACTGTCACTTCATTTTATTACTAAATGTACACAAACTAAAAACATTGTTAAAGACACTTTTTTTTAATGAAATAAATTTTAAAAAGGAAAGCTAATTTTTCGTCCCGACCACCGAGACCTCTTCAGGCTAAGGGACTGGATTTCTTTCTTGATCTTCATCAGTTCAAGTGTGTTTCAGTTGGGCTGCTATTTTCTTCATGGTGTTTGTTGAAATATTTGATGTTTTCAGATATTCATTTTGTATAAAATCTATTTAACTTCACCGGGATGCTTATTGTTAGTTGTTACTATTAATTGCAAAAGGAATCCATGATTTTGCGATGGTTCGTGTGTTTGATATTTCTGAATCATCTTTATATTGTTGATTTGATAGAGTGGCCTGTGGTTACGCCTATGACTTGTTAAGCTGAATTTATGCTGCCTTGTTCAGGTCATCTGTATGTTGATTTTTTCTTCTTTGCAAATCTATGGTTTCACCTATATATAGTTATGTTTTATTGAGAGATTAATGAGCTGTTTTAATATATGAAACGGGAAGGCCAATCTCTCATTACAACATAACTTCTTTCATTTTAATGGCAAATATTACAAACAAACTTCGGCCTGAGTATGGGATCCCACTGTCTCCCATACTCAGTAAACATATATATGGAACTAACAGAATTTTTATCATATTTTTTACCCACCGTGCTTTATTACACAAATAGTTTATGGATTAGAAAAATGTAGATGACATTTTGTCTCCCTCCTCACAACACCAACCCTAATGATGTCCTAAACTTTATTAACTCTATTCATCCTTCAGTTCAGTATACGATAGAAATGTCTTCCAACAACTATATCCCCTTCCTCGATACCTTAATCACATGGAGTAACAATTACTTGCAATTTACCAGGGCTGCGGAGTCGGAGTCGGAGTCGTGGAGTCGGAGTCGTGGAGTCGTGCAATTTTTCAGGAGTCGGAGTCGGAGTCGGAGTCGAAAATTCTGTGCAAGTGGAGTCGGAGTCGGAGTCCGGAGTCGAAAATTTTCTGTATAAGGGGAGTCGGAGTCCGAGTCGGAGACCGAACACCTGGCAGACAGATCGACCGTTTGTCTGTATTATTATTATTATTTATTTTTATTATTATTATTATTATTATTATTATTATTATTATTATTATTATTATTATTATTATTATTATTATTATTATTATTATTATTATTATTATTATTATTAATTGAAACAAAATAAAAAAAACTCAAAAGATAAAATTTTAAAAAAATTTGATAAATAAAATTTGATATTTGAAATTAGACATAAAATTTTCCTATTATTTTATTAAAAATAGTTTTAAATATAGAACCTATGTAGCGGATGGTAATATTGGAATTATCGCGATAAAAATAGTAAAAAATCACTAATCCGCGAATTGAGGATGAGGATTTTAGTCTTAGCCACAAGTACTTTCATATATATAATATATATATTATCATGTAAATATATAATTCTTTATTAATATTAATATAAATATAATACTATTTTATATATATATATATATATATATGATATATATATATATTATATATATATAATATATATATATAAAAGGTTGGAAGTTTCGTAGCTGTCAGGACAAGTGAGATTTTCTTCGCATGGTTTATAGGGCGAACAGAGCTAGCAAACCTAGTCGCCTTTTTTTTTTTCCCCCCCCCTTTTTGGGCTTTGTTAAACCTTTTAAGCCCTTTTGGGGAAAACCCAAAAGGTTTTGGGGGGGGGGGGGGGGTTGAATCACGACGTAAAACAGGGAGGTGGGATGAGAATAATTTCTTTTAAAACACTAAAACTAAGTATATTACAGGACATGTCGAAAGCCCTTCTGGAGTTTGTTACATATAATATATATAATACTATATATATATATATATATATATATATATATATATATATATAAATATATATATAATATATATATATATATATTATATATATATAACCTGTGTTTACTAGATTGCGAGATATGGACCCAACTCTTTTGCACCCCACCAATCTCTTTCCTCAGCCTCAACCCATTTGAAAAAAAGGTTATATGTAGAATAATACTTGAAATTAATAATTCTCAAATTATTTAAAAAAAAACTAAAGGTATGAGCCCTTTAAAGGGAGTGTTTGCTTCTCTTTTTTCTTGGTAAATGAGATCTGCATCGCTGAAAAGATGCTCGCCCAGCTACACTTATTGAAGGCATGCTAAATTCCCTGCCGAGTTCTTCAAGATGCGAAAAACTTTTACAATTTCACGCCACCAAACAATGGATTTTTATCCGATTCCAAGAGTTTTTTCACTTTTGATAATCTTCGATCAAATGACAGAGTGTCCTTTGACACCCTCTGAACAAGACTCTTCATCGCTGCTAGATAGCAAAAAGAACGTTCATGGATTCTGCAGTGGTTTCGCTAACATATAGTAAATGTGTGTCTGTTTCTGCAATCTTTTCCTTTTTATTGGCTTTAGCAGCATTTCATCACAATAGGGCATACTAATAAAATTTAAACCCTTTGGTTGAAACACGTGGTCAAGGAAATTTGGTTTTTGGTATCTAGGATCAGAAAGTTAGCTATTGCAAGATGCGTAATCGGTTTTGCAGATTTTTGAAATCTATTATCTATCTCCAGCAATAGTAGTGTTTCTGTCACCTTTGAAAGTCCCTTACTTTTAATAGCAGCATTTAGCAACAGCTTTCATCGTTGCAACTAGAGGAATCTCGTCTTGGCAAACAAGAATTTTCTGAGATAATAGTCTTAGTTACCTCTTCAAACGATTTAAGAAGGGTAATACAATTACCTAAAATCGTATTATCATCACCTGTCAAGCCTTTCACCTTTGTGTTTGTTCGGAGCATAAGGGCAAGCATGTACCAACTACTATTCCAACGATTCTGAACATCTTGCGTTACAGAAAGTTGAGGAACATTTAGTCTCATAATTCACAAATGAATACTATCCGCTATCCGCAAAAAAATTCATGCGGATGCGGATAGAGGAAAATTATGCGGATGCGAATATCTGCTACACCTCTAGTCTTTGTGGTATTTTACCGTATAGCATTTGGAAATTAGATTCATTGTAAAATTGGTATATTTTTTTATTCTCAAAAGCAAGCGAAAAAAAATAGTTGAAACAAAAAAATGTTTTATTGTAACTTTTTAAGCACTAAGTTCTGTCAAAATGTGGAAATTTTGAATTTGACTGCTGGAGTCGGAGTCGGAGTCGGAGGCCGAAAATTTTTGTTAAGTGGAAGTCGGAGTCGAGTCGGAGTCGAAATTTTTGGTTTAAGTGGAGTCGGAGTCGGAGTCGGAGTCGAAAATCCAAATTTTAATTTAAGGAGTCGGAGTCGGAGTCGGAGTCGAAAAATTTATTTTACGACTCCGCAGCCCTGCAATTTACTATATATAGAAAACCAATATTCGCACCAAACTATATACATTGGCTATCTAATCATTCCCCAAACACAAAATTAGCTGTTCTGTCATCTCTATTTTTCCGTGCCTTTCGTATATTGCTCTCCCCCTCTTCTAGCACAAGAAACTAAATACATCCACAATACTTTCAAATTACTTTACTATCCTGAGTTTTTTCATCACAAAAGCATTTAACAAAGCAAAAAAGAAGGTACTATAGCACCGTTTCCCCGAAAAATAGAACACCTCCTTTTTACCAATCCTCAATTACCATTATATTCGTTAAAAACAAAACATATTACCAAAAAATATTACCTCATTAAATAACATCACCTTGAAAAACATTCTCAAACCCCCAAAAGAAAAAGAAAATCTCCCCCAAAGCTGTATGTATCACATCCCCTTCCAATACTTGCAATAAAACATATATAGGTGAATCCATAGATTGCAAAGAAAAAGAAAAAATCAACATAACAGATGACCTGCACAAAGCAGCATAAATTCAGTTTTAACAAGTCATAGGCGTAACACAGGCCACTCTATCATACAACAATATAAAGATGCTCAGTTATATCAATCACACCAACCATCGCAAAATTATGGAATCCTTTTGCATTTATAATAGTAACAAACTACAATAAGCATCCCGGTGAAGTTAAGAAAGATTTTATACAAATGAAATATCTGAAAACATCAAAATATTTCAACAACACGCTGAAGAAAATAGCAGACCCACTGAAACACACTTGAACTGATGAAGATCAAGAAGAAATCCAGTCCCTTAGCCGAAGAGGTCTCGCGTGGTCGGACGAAAATTAGCTTTCTTTTAAAATTTATTTATTAAAAAAAACAGCATCTTAAACAATGTTTTAATTTGTGTACATTTAGTAATAAAATGAAGTGACAGTAAAGCATAATACTAAAAAGAATCCAAGGGCTTTCTCTCTAAGGTAAATATATCACTACGACAAAGTAGTTCTTAAATATATATATATATATAATATATATTATATATATATATATATATATATTATATAATATATATATATAATTATATATATATATAATATATATATATATATATATAATATATATATATATATATATATATATATATATTTTATATATATATAATATATTTTTTTTTTTTATAAAATCAATTATTTTCTAAAAATTTCTTTCGAAAATATTTATTTAATTGAAGTAATTAAATGTATTCCTTTTTTATAATTTAAATTATTAATTAATTGAAATTATATTTAATTTTCATGCTACGTTTTAATACTTTCAGTGTTTTTGACTTACATTTCTAATTTTAGCTAACCCCGGCCCCGGCCCCGGCCCCGGCCCCGGCAAAATTCCAGCCCCGGTCGGTCCCTATACCCTAGACAACTTGGTTTATATTATTTTGGGTTTGAATAAAAGAATTCCGGGGATTGTCAACGTCGATTATTCGGCGCGAAACTACATCTACGTTAATACGTTAAGTAAAGGTTATGAGTTTAGTTAGTTTACATAGATTTGAACTGTTTTTTAAATATTTATGGAGGTGTGAAGCTGCTTTAATACTAAAGTTTCAATTTGACGTTACGCATTTTCACTTCAATTTTGCGAAATGTGTTCGAATTCATAAAATCGATATGTATATGGAGGTGGAGACAGATAATCGACATGATCCAAAATAATTTCAATGAAAATCTAAAAAGCTTACATTATTTTGCAAATACAACTATTATTATCAGGGATATATAGGTGTACCTGCAAAACAATCAAACATTCAACAAACATTCAATCATTCATTCATTTCATTAAAATTTACATTAGGGTCTGGCTTACGTTTTTTAATAAATATGGATTCTGCTATACGAATATAGTTAAAATTACCAACTTGAAATAAGATTTTAAAACAACCAGCAATTTCAACTGTAAGAGGGGATTTGCGTTCCGTCGTGTAATGATCCCATATTTTACTGGATTTATACCCGTGTTGCATAATTCGGGTTCTTAAAGTAGTTGTATATCCCACATAAAAGGAATTACATCCTACTTCTTTTCAATTAAACTGACACACAACAATAACCTGTTATCCTCCGAACAATGATCACAGGTACTAAAATATGAGGACACTAGTCTTGGTTTGTAGTGGCTTCTTACATGGACTCCTTTTTCTGACAACTTGTTCTTTGACAATTATGTTTAATTTTTTCTTTTCTCTGGAAAAGTTCGCCAAATTTAATGATTTAGAGTAAAAAATTATCTTGCTTTCCTCGTCAAATTTTTATTTGAAGTCCAAATGTCATTTATAGTTCTTTCAATAACGTTTTCTATTTTAAATTGAGGGTAACCATTATTAATTAGATTTTTAGTTATTCTTATCACTTCCTTGTTAAAGAGTTCCCACGTTGAAGTTATTTTATAAGCTCTGTGGATTAGGGTTTTAATAATTGGTAGTTTATACCATTCAGGTATTTTAGAATCATAATTTGTGTATAAATCTTTATCTGTACTTTTAACAGTTATCTCTCTTTCGACTCTACCATTTTGAAAACAAAGTAAAACATCTAGGAAATGGCAGTTTTTAATTTTTAACATCTCCATAAGTGAAATTTAGGACCGATAGTTGTTTTAGTCATTCTATAAAATCTTTTAATTGATTCCAACTTTCAAATATGACAAATGTATCATCGACGTATCTTAAATAAGTCTTCGGATTAAATATGTTATTTTCATTCATAATTTGGTTTTCAATATGAGACATATAGAAATCGTCGAACGTGGGGGTCCGATGTGGATACCATCAATACACCATCTTTTAGTATAAAGGTTTCATTATTAAAATTGAAAGGGGTTTCTGTAGTACAGCTAGTTAAGAGCTTCTTTAAAATACTTTTTTAATAGTGGGTGGTGGTGGCTTATCTGTTTTCATATATTTCCTTAAGGATAATGTATATTGTTTCCTTAACTGGAACGTTAGTGAGCAGACTTTCAACATTGAGAGATATTATATAATCAGAATGGAGGAATTCTGTTTCTTTAATATACAAGAGAAATTTATCTGTATATTTTACAATAAATTTTTCATTTAGGTATGGACGCACAATATTGCTAATATACTGTGAAATGTCATGAGTAACAGTGTCAGCCATGCTTATTATAGGACGTAGGGGAGCATTTTCTAAGTTCTTGTGCATTATAGACAAACCGTATAAATATTCATTATTGTAGGAACCAATTCGTTTGATTTTATGCTTAACATGTTCATCTGTAATTTTATTAGCTAATATATTGAGAGATTTTTTTAACTTTGTCTGTCTTTCTCTTGAAACATTTAACAGATTTCTATATATCGGAGATACGGTTTTTGAGTTTCTCTGGGTAACAGTCTCTACTTGGAATTCCGATACTACCTCCTTTATCAGGTCTTTAAATAAATATTGAATCATTTTTAAGCAAATTTAATTGCTGCTAAATCGTTCCTGTTAGGAGACTTTTATGTTTTTCTGTATATGATCCAAACAGTATAAGTTTATTTTTTGCAGGTTCCTCATTCATAATTCTTATTAGATTGAGATTTAGTATTATAATGTTTTTCTATTTCTATTTGCTTAGTAATTAAGGTATCCTTTGACTTTAAGCCAAAATTCAAACCTTTTTCTAGCAATTCCTTTTCATTACCATTTAAAATTTAATTTGAAAGATTTAAAATTTTTGACCTATTTTCAGAGAAATAGATATTCCCATTGTAAAGGATGTCAAGCTTATTTGAATTGATTAGCCTAATGTTACAAGTTTTATTATGTCTTATGGTACTGCAGCAGAATAAAACTTAAAGCCAGATACATTGCTGCGGAACATAAGAATAAGCTTCAAACATTCTTGACGAATCAGAGGAATATTATCTATATACTCTTCTTTTGATTTCTCTTTCAATCAATTTAAATTTAAATTCTTTTTATATATCTTCATATTTTCCTG
>JABUQX010039399.1:0-12500 GCA_015478945.1 Trachelipus rathkii
GTAGACCAACACCATACCTAATACTTTGCAAGGCAACATTGAGCAATTGTAATGTATTATACTTACTTGTACTTGAAGTAGAAAGTACATCATAATCATCAAATGGATTTTTCAAAGGATCTTCATATTTTAATTAACTTTTTATAATTAATTTATTAAACACTAAGATCTATTTCATATCCAATATCAACTCTTAAAATAAATTAATTACTTTCCAAGACCTTAATTTGATATATATATATCTTAATTTCTGACACGCTTTGAATACGTGTTTTCAATAATGTATCTGCAGAGAATAATTCGAATAGGGAACTATTATACATTGACAAAAATAAAATTTAGCGTCTTGCATACTTTATATCTTTAATTATCTCCCATCTAATAGGACATGATTTTTTATATATTCATTTATAAATACTTTTATATCTTAATCATATTAGTTTTGTTGAGTTTTTAATAGTTACTATATTATCTTATTAAACGTATTATATTAGTACCAGTATCTAAGTTTAATAGACATCATCATACACACATATTAAAGGTGTAAGTATTTTATTATTTTCAATTTTAGGATCTTATGTTACATAATTGAAGAAAAAGATAATTGACTAGATTTTATGTTCTACATACGTGCTCTTTTAGTGTACGGTTTACTGATATATATACATATTATATTTTATTATTTATATATATATATATATTTATTTATTATTATTCTTTTATTTGTAAAGATATTATATATGATATTATTATATTTATTATATTTATTTTTATCTATTTTTCTTTTTTTTGTATAATTTAATATTTATGATATATTAATAGTTAGTTATGATGGTTGCTTATGGGTATTTGTAGTTATAGGTACTTTGTGACGTATTAGGTTAGTGGTTCAGTAGCGCGTGTTTTTAAAAATAATAAAGGTGAGGTGTAGTGCCATAAGTTGTTTGCACATTAAATATATATTTTTGTAGATTTTTATTATTTTATTTTAGTTGGGGAATGTGTTATGTATATCTATTTAGATAAAAAAAGAGAAATAAATAATCAATATTATATAATAATTATATACTATAATAATAATAATAATTAATTAATACATAATATAATAATAATAATAATAATTTAAATAATAATAATATAATTAATATAATATATTTAATATGTTGTACGTTCTCTCTGTGTAATTTTTTATTTTAATTTATTCATTTAGTTACTTTAGTTATTAGTTATTATTATATTTTTTTTTTATTATTTATTTTTTTTGCAATATAAACCTTTTCGTGTTTGCTGTCATTTATACTTTACCTTTTTTTTTTTTTCTCTCGGAGGTCTTTCGTTGTTTGGGTCGCTTTTTTTTTGGCGTTTCGGCAGTTGCACAGCTTCCGGGTTCGGGCATTGGTTTCTGCGCTGGTATCTTTTAGAGTATATATAATATAATATTGTGGTTTGGCCTTTATAATCAGTGACTAAATAATGCATCTATATACTAATATATTCAATATTATTGAAATAATCAATTATTATCATAATAATAATGGATAAATACTTTTCAAAAAGCAAATCCATGACAATGTATATGGGAGGGGATGAATGATGAATGAGATATACCTATATAATATAGTAATATATATAGAATTAAATAATACATTTATTTAAATCAATAATAGTTATAATCAATAATAATTATAAATCTATAATAATATAATAATAATAATTATATTATTATATATTAATATATTTAATTAAAATAATGAATAAAAATAATAAACTTGTCCTCTTTTTATTTATAAATATAATAATTATATATTACCTTAAGAATTTGTAAAAATTGCTAACAATTGTCAGTGGAACAGAAGCTTCGGATTCCGGTGATAATTTAGATACGGTATCTAGAATGATATTTATTATGTCAGAACCGGATAACTGGATCCGATTGTCCAGTAAGTGAAATTCTGTATAAAATATTTCGAGCTTATTCGATTCAAATCCTTATCACCCGAGATTATTTGTCTATGTTTAGGTGTTTGTCTTCTCATACTCGTTTATCGAACATAGGCGTTGCTGGCCGTCTTTTTACTTCCACCATGAGCGTCACGTTGCGTTCGTGCTGCTGCTTGCTGGTTCGGCCACGACTCAATATCCATATGGTACTGCGTGCGTTGTGCGGGTGCGCCGTGCGATCATCAAAGGTTATGCCACTTTCTTGGGTGTCGGTGCGGGCGCCGTTCTAGGCGCTATCCATGGGTCGGGCGAGTAAGTCGTGCTGCCAACATTTCCGGTGCGCGCACAAGGCTCCTTATGATTGATAGAGGTTGGGCTCCGGTTTTGTGGCCTGTCGGCTCCGAGTTGGGTTCCATTGTGTCTGAATTGGCTCGAGATAATTGCATAATATATATACAATTTTTGGCTTAGTTTCCTGATTTTAATGTTGATGCGTATTACAACCTTGTTTTGGTATGTTTTCGTTGTTGTCGTTCATCTTATGGCTGATGTTGTCATCTTTATTCCTTAAGTTTACTTATTCTTTAGTTATATTAGTTTAATAGTAGGTACGTTTATTTGAAAAATATATGTCTTTGTACTTGTAATTCTGAAGAGTCCGACAAATATTCATACGTCAAGACTTACGAATATAGTCTGTTTACCACGTGTGTCACATACCTCATAGAAAAGTGTCCAAAGAATATTCCTTATCGATTTATTACCAGTTACATACAAGATTATTTGCCGCCTTCTTTCTAATTTTTGGTGGGCTATCATATACTCTGTATTCGTTGGTTATACGACGTTGATATGCGATTAGTTTTTTATTTGATTTTTAAGTACCACATCGTTTTAACACGAATTTTCCTTTTATGTTTCTTAAGAGAAGAGTTGCGTTGCATTTATTTCATAAAGTAAATTATTTCTTGAGTTATAAAGAATTATCCTTGTTTTTTTTAGTAAATTTAAATAATTTAAGTATAATTCTAGTAATTTTTTCTTAAACATGCTCATAATATAATTTTTTTCAATTTCGGGAGGTATCGGGGAGGGGGTTTTTGTGTTCAACACTAAGAGGTTAGTCTAATATTTCTCATTGCCTACATTTTTATTATACGAAATCAATTTTTTTCTAATTAAGGTGAACTTTCCCCCCTCCCCCCCGTAAGCCCTAGACCCGTGATGTGATGTTTTTGAAACGTATATTATATTTTGCATCTGTTTCATGCTCATACAATATGATAGTTATGTACGTATGTGCAACTCATTTACCATATAACCAGTTATTATGCATAATTACTGATTAATAAAATTTACCGTAAAATATATACATTTTTAGGTCTCATATACGAGCGTTTGAAACGCGAGACAAACGCTCAACGAGGGCGTTGAAAACGCTCATACAAAGGTAGATGTACGTGTGCAACTCATTTATAATTTACACTTTCAAAATATTATGTGAAAACATTGAAGAAATAATTAATTATATATATAAATTTATAAATTATATTTATAAATTAGATATGATTATAAATGCTTGCCAGTGGTGTTTGTTTATCAACAGCACGCTTTATTTACCCTTTTTTAAAATATTTAAAAAATAATTAATTATATAAAATTATATTAATTATATAAATTAATGTAATTATATAAAAATTTTATTTACCCTTTTTAATATTTAAAAATAATTTTATATTTATTATATTATTATAATCATTATTATAATTATGATTATAATAAGCGTTTATATTATAAGATGTTTATTGTATTTACCTCTTGTCGTGTAAAATTTTAAATATAATTTTATATTTTGTTTAGCTTTAATTAAGCAATTTATAATTTTTAGAAATTAGATTATTTTTTGTTATAAATATAAAAATTTGAAAAATTTGAAAATATTTTTATAAGTTTTTCTTTAAGACGAATTCTTTAAAAAAAGGTTTGATAAACTTTAAAGTTAGATATAGATGTGATAAATATAGAACATATCTATTAGTTTTTGGATCCTTAACATGTTTGTGACATTATGAGTTGAGATATGGATTTTGGTATGTAGATAAGATAGATGAGCTAATTAGAGTAGATAGAACTTAGATAAGATTAGATGAGGATAGAGGACGTGGAGATGCATTAGTTTGTATAGATGAGTTGGTGAGTATGATTAGTATACGATAGAAGATATGAGTATGGGGATATGATAGGATAGATAACGATATAGGATAGATAAGATTAGGATTACGATGAGATAGTAGATCATGATATGATATGTGGCATAGGTGATATCGATAGATATATAATATGATTGGGAGTTAGGTATATGTATTAATATAAACCGGATGAGCCACTGCTTATTACTTATTTATTTTCTCATCTTATTTCTAATAAGAGAGAGTGTGTTTACAAAAATTATGCGATATATTTCTAGATAGTATAATTATGTACTATTTTATTTGTGTATGCTGGTTTAGAAGCGTATTCAGACATATGAGTCTTTTGATATAGAGTGATCTGATTAATTTTTTTTTTATATCATCAATCTTATGTTTATATCCTATTATGTTACAGCTTACGATTTATTTATTGGTATTTATTGTGGCGTCCTTTTATACGAAACAGTGTAGAAAGACGTGTTATCGTGTCTATACAAACAGGCTAGAGCCTCATTAATCCTCTGTTTATTCACTGTTAAATGGTATAAAAGACCACGCTTAATTTTTATGTGATAACTTTTTTTTATAAAGGTATAAGGAGTTGTGCTAGTATAAATTTTGGGGATAAATCGTATGAGAGAAAGTACTTTTTTTTTATAAATAAATAAAATTATTAATTATGGTTTCCTGTGGGTTTATTTTTTTAAAGTAAAGATTTCTAAACTGATTATTTTAGTAGGAGTATTTGAATAAATTTAAATATTATTTGAATATATTTAAGTATTATTTTTAATATAATTTTATTTTTAGTCAAAATTGGGAAAACCAGTAGAATATTGAAAGTTTTATCAGTAATAATCTATGAGTTCTAATAAATGTATTATTTTTAATAGTAATTTTATACATTTTAGTCAAAATTGGGAAAACCAGTAGAATATTGAAAGTTTTATATAATAATAATAATAATAATAATAATAATAATAATAATAATAATAATAATAATAATAATATAATAATAATAATGGTGCAGTTTGCCCAATGGTGTATACCACAAGGCAGTAAAATGTGTTGCCTTTAAAACTAAAAATGCTGTTAGCTTGAACGAAGTTGATATTCTTGAAACATTTTATAAAAATCGAAAACATCTTTAAATGTGCTAGCCGGAGCCGGAGCCGGAGCCGGAGCCGGAGCCGGAGCCGGAGCCGAAGCCGGAGCCGGAGCCGGAGCCGGAGCCGGAGCCGAAGCCGGAGCCGGAGCCGGAGCCGGAGCTGAAGCTGAAGCCGGAGTTGGCATTGAAAAAGTTTACTGACTCGCCAGCTTTGGTCATTAGTAGCTCTGTTTGCTAAAAATCTTTTGTCACCACTTACGTCATATTCAATCAATCAATATTTCCTTTCTCTTTGGTTTTCAACACCGATGTTTTGAAACCGATATTTTATTATTCTCTGATCCACGTAGACACACCCATTCACATTTCTTTACATATATAAAAATAATGTATTGTACTTACTAGTCTTGCACAATTCAGGATCAGGAAGGGCCAACAATCTCGGTTCACTTGAACCTGCATTTTGGGCTGCAACGTAGCAGACAAAACAAGAGATTAACAACGCTATCGACTTCATTCTGAAAAGAAATAAAAAATATTTAGTAATTTGCACTGATTAATTTTAAATTTCGTAGTTTTTAAGCTAAATCGAAAATATATATTATAATTATCATAATATTTGAATTGAATAGTTTTTGGGCACGCTATGAACTTATACGTGGTTTCACTTAATCTCACTTTAGAGCGATACGAATTGCGTTCCTCAGGAGGTTGGTTTAGAGGCCCGGTTAAAGCATATCGTCTGGCGTGGTGTTAATAATTTATATTAATTGTCTGAGTGAGTAGCTTATTTACTGATGTAGGGTCGTTGTTATTCGTAGTATTTTATGTTATATAGTGAGCTGAGCGGGGTTAATTTATTACGATATGAGTATTTAGTTTGCTCGTCTATTTAGTCTGAGATATACAAGGATTTTGTCTCATATTGTATTATATGAGTTATATATGAGATATATCTATTATATAGTTATTTATTTTTTGTCTTGGTGTCGAGCGATTTTTTTTAGCTGAGCCGTTTATTGATCCCCTTTCTATCCTGTTACTATATACTTTATATTAGTCTTTTTTCTGATTTTTTGCATTTTCAATTTCCAGTGCAATTATTTTTTATTATATTTTGAGCTCTAATTATTCTTTTTTTTTTTCCCTTCTTTCTTTCTTTAATCAATCCTTCCACGCTCTTTCTTCCTTTATAACGAAAAATGATAACATTCACATAATAATATAATAAGTTAATTATAAATAGGGCATGACGTTAGTAGGAAGAAAAAGTTTCCCACATCAGCTTCCCGGATAGGTTCATAATATTCTACCCATATCAGGTTTCACAACACCTTTCGATTGGACACCCACTATGTATAATCTATCGTCTAAATATACTATATTAATACTATATATATATATTTATATTATTTATATATATATCATATTTACTTATATTAATTTATCCTATTATATTTATATTATTTTATATTATATATAAATATATATATCGTATATATTATTATAATTATCATTTATTATATAGTATTATTATATTATATATTCTTTAATTTTATATATTTATATATATATATTTCTTATCTATATTATTATTATATATTATTTCATATATATATTTTTATAATATATATTATTATTATATATCTATTTTTATTACTAGTATGGTTTATTTGAGCTAAGGTATTTATTTGAGCTGTTTTGAGTCAGAGTAAGAGCATATGTTTATAATTTAGGGGAAGTGAGTTGGTGAGGAGTGTGACTGTCGTGTAGCTGGCTGACGGGTGCTAAGTGTCTAAGGTGAGGTGAATCGGCAATATTCCACGGGGTCTCCTACTTATTGTATGATAGGTGTATACATTGTAGTATACGTACTCATGTGAGTATCTAGCTATATGTAATAGAGGTTATGATAGTGATTTAGGTAATTTGGTAGTCATGCGGTAGTGTGGTATAACTATCGTATCATTGGTCTGTGACTGTGGCCTGGTTTGTGATTTTTCTCAGATTAATTTATTAGTTTATATCTCGAGTATGTGAGGGGGTTGTTCAGTTTTGTGAGCCCTTTTCAGTTTATATGGTGTCTATGATTTCTCGGTTTTATTATGGTTACGTAGGTTTCTCGTATTTGTATCTTTGTATTTGCTGAGTGGTGTGCTGGGGGGAGGGGGTAGAGCGGTAGGGGGTAGAGGTGTAGGTATGAGGGGGAGGAGTAGGTCAGCGCGTATGAGGGGTAGTGAGTGAGGGTATGGGGGAGCGGTGGAGTAGGAGGGGAAGGAGGTAGAGCCGGTGCATAGTACTATAATGTAATATAGGGACTATACGGTGGGGTTAGGATAAGTAGTATACCTATATCTATATAGATACATTTATCTGATTTTTATATTTTTATTTATATATTATATATTATATATATATATATCATATATTTATTTTTTTATTATTATCACTAACAAAAAAAATGGACAACCTTTGTATGATGTTGTTGGATAAGTAAATGGATATTAATATTAAAATTAAATATAAATAATTTAAATTCATAATTGATAATAATTAATTTTTAATTTTATCAGTTAATATCACGTGCAAGCTCACCTACACACAATACACATCATACACAACACATCATACTGATCTATACCTCCATCACACACACATTAACATACTACACAGACTATTTATTTCTTTTTTTTACTATTATATATATTTTAATATTACTGTATATTTCATTTAATTTAATATTATTTTTTTTCTTTAGTATAATATTTATATATTTTACTATATATATTTATTAATATATATATTATATATTAATATTATATTATTTTATTATATTTATTTTATATTATATATATTTTTTTTTATATATTCTTATTATTTATTGTAAACTATATTATTTCTTTTCTATGTTTATATATATATATATATATTTATATTATTATATATATATTATATTATATATATATTATATTATGATATATAATATATTATATAATATTATAAATAATCGTTCTATATTATTATTATTATTCATTATTTAATATTATTATTATTATTATTATTATTATAATTATTAATTTTATTATTATTATTTATTATTATTCATTATTATTATTTTATTATTTAGTAGTAGTCAGTAGTAGTAGTTAGTTAGTTCAAGTAATTGAAAAACTAGAACAATTAAACTTCTTCAACAGAAGTAAAAAGGTGCTTTAGAGTAAAGTGTGTCTCCTAAATATTATAATATTTAATTTATCATTTTACTCTTGTCGACATGGAAGTCGTTCTTCTTCATGAACGTTTTTCCTATTTGAAGGTCGTCTCTGGACAGAGCTAATTTGCGAAGCGGTTTTTAGGGGATGTGTTAAACCGTGCTGGCGAATTGCGCCTAAACTAGACTTTGTAAACATTGTCGAAAGTCTTTAGCATGCAGATGCTATTATTATATTGGTGGCGGCATTGAGTACGCGGTAATGTTTTATGCGTTCTTCGGTTGTTCGTGATACGGGGTTGACCTGTAGCCGCGTATATATATAGCCGGTTTTTATCTGAGATATGTTTATCTAATTATTTTTTTATTATTTATATATTATATATATTAAATATATATATATATATTATTATTATTATTTTATTCCTATATATATTTATTATATATATAGTATATATCTATATTATTTTTTTATTATTATTATTTATGTATTATATATATAATATAATAATTATTATATATATATTTTATTATATATTATATATATATGTATCTATTTTTTTTATATTCTTTTATTTTATTTTTTTTTTATTATTATTTTTATATAATATATATATATATTATTATATTAATATATATTTAATATATATATATATATCTTTTTTATTATATTATATTCTGGAGGTTATTGAGTATATACGTGATGTATTGAGTTATTATATAAGGTAGATATATTGTTCCTAATGTGTATATACGTCGTAGCAGTATATGTGTGGATCACTCCTGATTGGCTAGTAACG
This sequence comes from Trachelipus rathkii, assembly GCA_015478945.1. Lineage (NCBI taxonomy): Eukaryota > Metazoa > Arthropoda > Malacostraca > Isopoda > Trachelipodidae > Trachelipus > Trachelipus rathkii. The sequence continues at coordinate 9,253 of JABUQX010039399.1, forward strand.
GTGTGTGGAGTATTAATGAGGTGATCATATGAGTATAAGCTCTTATTATACCTAGTGATAATAGGTATACTAGGTGAGTATATAGGTATTTATAGTAATGTAATATGGCTTGTTGATCATGCATGTGGTCTTTGTGATTGATGTAGTTATATATAGTATAGTGATAGGGCGTAATAACTTCGTATAATATTGTTGTTATAGATAGCAAATAATGTAGTCATAAGCGAGCGTGGTCTTATAAGTGTTTTACGTTCCGTGTATATGGTTGTGAGTAGTACGTTATTTTAAGATGGGCGAGGGTGGTCTTTGGGTGGGGTTTTGTTCAGTTGTGTATGGGTGAATTACCGTACGGTCATGGTTAGTGACGAAGGATTTTATAAAATATAATTTCGCTTACTGGCGCTTTAAAGAAGATGATAAGAAGATGAACGGTCCAAGTGTGAATTATGAAGTGTATTAATATGGTTATCTGTGGGACTGAATTCAAACATCGAACTTGTTATCAAGTCCTTGTAGTGGTAAGTGATATGTTATGTCCATGTATTGATGTTCCGGGAAAAAGGAAGGGTATAAGATGCGAGTTATAAGTGAGGAGATAAGGAATTTTTTTAAATCGATTCAAGAAGGTTTGGTGCAATGAAGACGTACACTGATACGCAATATGAAAGTCTGGATTAGGGTAGTGGTATAGACTGGTGTGGTGAAAGTAAGAATTATGACCTCGTTATGTTATGAGAGTATGGTTGCTTATTATTGAATAGTGGAGAGTGCTATATTGAAATTAATTAAGAAGTCAGGCTGTTTTATAATATGTGGTTGATGAAGAGAGAGATGAGATTGCAAAGTATAAAATGATTGCGCTGTTTTAGATGACTTGAGAGAAGGGATGAATGTGAAGGAGAGGGTGGATAGTAGTATGGAAAGTATATATAATTAGATGTGGCGAGTCGGTAAAAAATGTTGTGTGATTTGGTAAACAACCGTATATTTCTAAATATAGAGTGACAGGTTTGTTGTAGACTCTGAGCTCGTCTGTGAATGAGAAGGGAGCCGCGCTAATATTGTTTGTGGTTGTGTATAATTGACATTGCCTTCTATGGCGATTGTAGGTATCGGTGTTTGCTCTTATACTTGGATGGAGAGAATATTTAACATGTGTAGAGATGTGTAAGAATTTGTGTGTCTGGGTGTAGGTTGTTGTGTGGTGTGTTGTGGTGGTGCATGCGTGTGTGTGGTGAAAGGAGAGAGAGAGAGTCGACATTAATATTATATTATTATTCCTATGAAGATTTAGAGGAGAGCGATATTAATTACGAAGAGAATGTATGAATTCATGATCTTATCATGCTAATAAGATAATAGTTGAAGCGATACATAGAGTGGGCAATGCAGGTTTTAACGTATGATTGGTGAGTTAACCTTCAATCACCTATTGATGCAGTGCATCCTTGGGAACTATGACTTTTCATTAATAATATTATATAATATCATAACACACAGACATTACTAGGTTGCGATTGCTAGCAGCAATTTCGTTCCACTTTCCAATTTTGCATTTTTTGATATTTTATGCGTGCAAATACTAGCAATTTCTTTGTCACTAGTGCTTTGATAGCAGTGAGGTGTGAAATATGGTTGTTTTTGGTGGGGTTGGTGCTTATTCAATCTTATGTAATTTTGTATGTAGTTGGTTTGTTTAAGGCTTGTGGTGATCGTTGACTTGGACTACATCCTCACAGACAACGAGACTATGGTCCGAACGGGACACTAAAACATGAGCATCGCCAACGATCGAGTACATGCAGGGATATTGCCAGTAACACGAGCTACATCAGGTAGGTTCGATCTATCGTGCTGAGCGAGCGAGCACGTAACCGAGCGATGTGCCGACACACACTAGCACACATTGGTGGTGGTGTGAGTTCATATTTAGATTATGTGGTGTGGGCTGGTCTCACACGTATCCTTTCTGTCTGGTTTCGGTCGCGCGTATCTGCCGCTACTTTATCAAATCAGCGAGTGGGTGGGTTTCTATCCAATACTTGCGGTGGCTTTTGTATTGTCTTTTTGTATTTCTTCTTGCGTCGTCTCGCTCGTCTCCTCCCGTGTTCTCTCTGTGCGGGTGTTTTACGTGTTTGTTCTTCTGTTGTGCCCTGCTGCATCTCATGCATCTCTTTCGTCTTCAGTCCATCTCTCTCTGCGTGCTTCGTGGCCTCTGTGGGTGCGCGCTTGCTTACGGTCGCGTCGGATTTCGTCTGGTGAGCTCTCTTTTGAGAGTTGATTTTTTTTTTGGGGTGCGGGATGATTGCGATGTGAGTCGTCTTTCTGTGGTTTGGTCTCCCTCTCTTCTCTCGCTCTCGTCTGTTGATTTACTAGTCGGTATTATGGGTTGCGTGTCTCTTTATACTATAAGTGAGTTAGTGTTAGTATGTTGGGTACGATCCAGATGAGGGCTAGCCGCTGATGTATATTGTATGCTTGGTTAGCGTTACTTAGGTAGCATGAGTATGTTTAGAGTGTGTCAGAGTAAGCATAACGGTATGCTATATATCATACGTTAGACTGGGAGGGTATATTTATTAGATATGGATAATAGGTTATTAGGTTTAGATCGGTCCTGTGACTATACTATCCGCCCGGTAATTATATACCATATATTAAGTGAGTAGGTATTAGTCGCTTGAGTCTATATACTAGTGTGACCTATACCTATATTATATTGAGTATGGTTATTTTATGAGAGTGAGGAGGCGAACGAGAGGATGATAGAGTAGATGTAGAGGGATAAGATATTTGAACAACATCTTCAGTCTGCACTGTAGTCATTTTTTTAGTTTATTTTTCTTGCATTTTTTGAAATATACGAGTATATATTATATATAGGAGGTGAGTAGCTAGCCTGTGGTCATTTATTTATTTACTGAGTATATGTTGTTTTTACCCTTAGGCCTTTTCTGTATTCTACCCTTGATGGATAATGTATATATTATCTACTAGTATTTTAGAGGGAGGTGGTATTACTTATTATAATATTATTTATCTTAATCTATATATATATATATTATTATTATATTTATATAATATATATATTTTTATATACAACATATTCCGCTATGTGAATCACAATTTTTGTAAAAAAATGCAAATATATATATCTATATATATATTATATATATATTTATTATTATACATCTCATTTTGAGCAATTGAATTATATAGCATTTTACTCTTAATGTTCTTATATTCTA
>JABUQX010039399.1:17500-30000 GCA_015478945.1 Trachelipus rathkii
ATTATATAATATTTATTCATTATTTTTTTAATATTTATATATTATATTATTTATTTATTAATATTATATTTTATTATTATTTATACTATTATCCTATATCTATATATATATATACATACTTATTTATTATATTTCTATATAATATATATATATTAATCTATTTATTATAATGTATTTTATTTATATTATTATATATATTATTTTTTATTTATTATTTATTTATATATATTATATCTCTATATATTTATTATATATTATTATTATCTATACTATTATTTTATATCTTATATATAATATAATATATTTTTATATATTTATTTTATATATAATTTTTATTCTATATTATATATTATATATAATATTATATATTATTATATATATATTTTTTATATATTTTATATATCTATATACTATAATATATATATATATATATATATATATATAATATAATTATTAATATCTATTTTATATACTTATATATTAAAAACGCTTATTCACTCGCACTATTTCTTCTCTTCTATACAAATAAGTATTCATTAGCTCTCTATTAATTAGTAAATTCTTGATCACACCTTAATATCTCTCATTATAATTTTAATTTATTTTTTTTTTTTTATATTTATTTCTTACTCTCAATTATTTCTTATACCCTTACTTCCTAAGCCGTATACCTTTAACTTGTTCCTTAGATTATTAGGCAACTTTTGCATCATTTCTACTGCCTTTAATTCACTATATCTCTTGGTAATGCCTGCTTTTAAACTCTGTACAGTATACATAAGATCTGCCTCTGTTTACTGGCGAATAAGTACAGTGGGTCTAATATATTATATTAGTATTCTTTTTATATTATATATTATTATTATATAATATATATATTTTATTATTAATATTATATTATATAATTTTATATATTTATATATATATTATATATATATATTTATTCTTTATATAATTATTAATATTATAATCTTTATATTATATATTTATTATATTATTATTATTTATATTATAATTTATATATAATAATCTTATATATTTAGGAGAAGCTAAGCTACTTTTCTTTTTTTTTTTTATTCGCTTCGCGGATTGCGACAATGGGGAATGCGGATGTTTTGATTTTAATATTAACCGCTCTTAAAAACAATGCGGATGCGGATGCGGATGCGATTGCGGATGTATATATATATATATCATATTATATATTATAATATATATTTTTATATATATATTATATTTTTATATTATACATATTATATATATTATAATTTCTTGTCTTATTTTTTATCTTATACTATTTCTTATATATTATTTATTATATTTATATTTTTATTATATATATATTATATATGTTATTATTATATATTATATTTATTAATGCCCCTTTCGAATTTTAGTCACTATCCTCATTCTATTAATTTATATTTGTCATGTTACCAAGTGGTTTACGGTGACTGGTGACCCTAACTCATATATTGCACTCCACACCTAAACCTCTTTCCTTCCAAACCTTTCGCCTCATTTAATGAAGAAGATTTTATTTGCAGCTCATATCGTGATACTCCAAAGACTTCCGCAGAGGCAGGTAAGAAAGAAACTTTCACAAAGGCAAATCATAGTAATAATTCTTTTGAAAGACGTAATTATAATAATCAAAGATTTAAATCTTTTAAGAGACCTAATGATAATAGTCAAAAATTAGTTGATAATAATAATTGGAAAACTCAAAATGCTACCAACATATTTAATGAAGGAGAATTTAATTGCAGCTCAAATCGTGATACTCCAAAGACTTGCACAGAGGCAAGTAAGAAGGAAACTTTCACAAAGAAAGTAACTTTCACAAAGGCAAGGCAGAAGAAAACTAAGCTTAAGTCTAATAATGAAACAGAAAAGTCAAGTAAACAGAATTCTCCAACTTCAAACAGTTTGTTAAGCAATATTTTTGTTGATCCTCTTCCTTCAGCATTAGAAAGTAATAAAATTTCTGAAAATACTGATTATAGTAATTATACATGTAAAAGAAATCTTGAGTTTCCCAACCTTGAATCACCTGCAGTTTCTAGGAATTCTTTTAATGAAACCTCTCTAAGAAAGAGGCGTTTCTCACAATCCTCAACCCCAGCTGAGGTTTCCAAAAGCAAAAGTTCCCGAAAGCGTAATGCTTCAGCAGTATTTTTTTCTTCACAACCGGTTTTAAATCATAAGAAATTAAAGGAAGATTCATCTGGAGATGAAAAGGTTTTTGAAAACGCTTTAAAAGGGAAAAATAAAATAAACAGTCCCACACCACCTCAAGTTGAAAGTATTAAAGAAAAAGATAAAATTAGTAGTTTGCCAGAATCCAAATGGGAATATAAAGCAGAAATAAAAAATGACATTAAAAATGTTAGATCAAATGTTTGCAATAATAAAGATTTGGAACATAGTCAGAGTCAGCCTTTCACTCCTTTTAGTATTCCTTGTGGACAAGTTCAAAAGAAAGACGCTGATGAGCTTGATTGTCCTACGCAAGATGATCGAATTTCATTACCTAATTTCTTTTCCCAAACAAATTCAAGTCAGTTATCTCTTAATTTTGAAGAGGATATAAAATCCAAAGGGCTTCACCGTTCCCAGAGTAATCATAATATTACTTCCCTTTTTGATAACATAGAAGAACCAGTGTTACAAACCCATTCCCAAAATGCCTTTTCCATTGTAGGAACTTTAGAAGAATCTGCCATTAATTACTATGATTCATTATTTTCTGCATCTCCTCAAAAGGATAAATTACAAAAAATTAAAAATTCAAGCGACAGTCAAGCCAATTTGTGTGGTGAATCTGAATTTATTCCTAGTAGTCAAGAATGTGAAAGCACGCCAAGCGTTTTGCCAAATATTGAGTCTTTAAAAAATTTATCCAGAAGCATGTCAGAAAAAATATCAGTCTCTGCAACTTGTCAAGACTCTGCAGACATTTCAGTTTTAGAAAAGGAAAACTCTACAAAACCTCATGAAGAGTCAGTTGCTGATAAAAATGAAGTCGAAAATTCTATTTCTTTTCTAAACCCTTGCACACCTCATCCACTGACATCAACTCAATATGGCCCAAGAAGGAGAAATTTGTACACTCCACAAATATCTCCTCTTGTTAAGCTTGATCAAGAGCGTGTAACATCCAATTCTGTTATTGATTTAATAGAACATCCAGATTGTTCAGTGGTAATACTTAATAACGAAAAGCATTTGGAAAATACTGGTGTTATATGTGTAACACCATCTACTCAACCTTTTGAAAATGGCCCAACATGTGAAACTGGCGTAAAGAAAAGTTTTGAAAATATAAAGATAAAAATGGAGCAGTTATTTGACATTTCAAATTGTAATGATGAACAAATTGAAACTATTAATAACCATTGTAATGATGAACAAATTGAAACTATTAATAAAAATGGTGATGTAAATTCTGATAGATTTGTAGATGTTAACGTTTTGACAGAATCAATTTGTGATACAGGTAAAGAAATTTTGATTCCTACATCTGAAAACGGTATTGAAAGACCTAAAATTTCCGAAGAATGTGCTAATTCAGTTGACATTATATTTGACAAAAGTTGTGATAAAAATGAAGTGGTTTTAACGCATGGTAGTGAAGCTAGAGATACCAGAAATAAGACAGAAAATGTTCTCAATACTAACAATAGAAATATTGAATGTAAAGGTAAAAATTCAGGCAAAGATAATTCTCAGAATGATATGGTGACTCATGAAGATGCCAAGAAAAAAGAATTTATATATGAAAATGAACCAAAGGATGCAGATAATAATTTTGAACCAAAGGATGCATATAACGTAGTGTAATATATATAGTATATTAAGTACGTCAGATTGTAGTATTAGTATATATATATATATATATTATTATGATATAATAATATATAGTTATATAATATATATATATATAATATATATAATAGTATATGATATATATATTGCAAGTAACCGAATTTGATTATAGTAAAGAATATAGACATTGCTGGAAAATAAAGAAACTGTCTTCGCCGGTTCTCAAACCGACACATGTTACGAACGAGAATGACAATGTATCGCCATAACGATTCGGTCATTCTGCGAAGCCATAAAAAGGTCATTTTGAAACTATTACTGCGTATTATAACCGTGTAAATAAACATGTAATTTTTATAAAAATTGATATATGTGATTTTGATAATGGTGGTGTTCATCATGGATATCTTACATCCCAACCTATTTTTTCACTGTTTATTAATAACAGTCTCACTATTACTTCACAACCAATTCACTCATAGAAACGACTCCACCATTCACCATTCACTATTCCTTTGATTTTGAGAAAGATTCCACCTAGCAGCAAAAAAAAAAAAAAAAAAAAAAAAAAAAAAAAAAAAAAAAAAAAAAAATCAGGCAAGGAGGATGGCCTTGGAGCTATTAATATTTGATATCTTTCATATCTCTAATAAGGGCATGCAAAATATGGCTCTCTTCAATATATCAAAAACTCAAGCCCATCATCTTTCTACTCCACTTAACATTCCACACAACTAAAACAACTTCCAAATAAACAATTCATACCTTCGTCAACCCTTATTATTCTTTTGGTTTTTTAGCGTGATTTTTGCTTGAAAGGAACTCATTATTTTTCAATTTAGATAAGCTTCTAGGAGGTTGGGTGTTCTTAGGGAGCTACTAATTATTTTTAAAAGGGTGTCATTTGCTCCAGTATGCAGCATTCCACACACATCCTGGACGGTTCCACACAAAAGCTCTCATTGAAACTCTGTGGAGTACAAGATTTTCGACTTATTCACTCTTTGGCTCACCAACTCTCTAATTTCTTTCTGCCCTTAGAATTGTTGCTTCATTCTCTTAATACTCTCGCTATTACAGCGGATATTTTTCCTCTGAACTATCCATTTGCATGCCACTTCTATTAAGATAAACACTTTCTACACTTCTTTCCAAAGAGCATCATCATCCTTACCTTTCCAGCTCTTATCGACATGATCATTCATACATCGTCCCCATTGGAAAGGTCAGGAACACACTCTCCTAACTATTTTCCAAAATTTCTTTGATTTCTACACTTTCTAACGCAGTGTATCTCTACATATAAACTTCTAATTTAACACTTATTTTTTAATCTCCTCAATTCTGGGGAATTCGGTGAATCACTCAACTTTGCCCAATAGACTGGCTAGAATATATATATATATATATATATATAGTATATATATATATATATATATATATATATAATATATTATATATATATATATATATATATTATATATATATATTATATATATTATTAATTTTTAGGTATGAAAAATTTCGAAAATGCCTTGCAACATGAATCTGATGGCTTGGCTGCTTTTGCAGTTTTTCTTGATGTTACTAATGTTTTTCCAAGGTAAATAAGCATTTTTAATTCATTTACTAAATTTTACAACCATTAATATAATCTTTTAATAGTGAGGTTAAAGAAAAGTTATATATATATATATTATATATATTATATATATATGTATATATTATATATATATAGTATATATATTATTATATATATAGTAATATTTTACACATTATATATAATCTATATTTAATATGTGAGTTAAAGAAAAGTTATATATATATAATATATATATATATATACAGTAAGAGAGGCGAGACCCACTGCCAAACTGAAAGCTGCCAGATTTGTTGTTAATTTTGGCAACCTAGTCAGCTAAATCTTTCACTTTTTTAGCATTTTGGTTCTTTATAGTATTTTTTCGGCGATTTTTTTCACAGGGCTCTGTCGATTAAGTCATGTCAGCAGTTGACTAGTTAACTGCCCTCAACTCCGAAAGAGTCTGGCTCGTTTTTTTCACCGGTGGCAATAATGCACGTCAATCATGACGGAGAGTCTCAAACTCCGAGTTCGAGGTCAACAGCACGTCAGTAGTAACAATCATGAAAGGGAGTCAATGGCAGGGGGCAGCGCCCCCTGCCCTCAGGGTCTTCCCTGAGTGATTTTCCCTGTCCCTCCCTTGTGGAGCTATCTTCATATGTACTTCTCATGTCTGGCGTTTTTTTTACCCTGGGAGGCTGCTCCCACAGGGGTCCCTTATTTCTATCTATTCGCCATGTATGTGAGTGAGTTTGTGTATGCGTGAGCACATGCCATGTACATGCATGATCGTTTTTTTCCCTACCACCCTTTGTTCAGCCGCTACGCACGCTTATTCCAGGTTATGACGTCATTGTTTATTAAGTACACGTACTTAATGTAGCTGCTAACGCCATGCACATGGGTTACGTACATTAGCTACTTTCAAAGCTACTTTCATGATAAGTAGCTGTGCGTCGTCACCCTAGGGGTTACACAAGTGTATTAAGTGCTGTAAGTTATGACGTCATCACTCACAGCTACGTTCATATTTGGCTCATATGACCGTTCATAGCTGTCAGGATCTACTTTCATGAACCTGTTCTATACAGTGACGTCTCGAGTGCCTCAGAGGTTGGGTGTTGCAAAACAATGTTGGCAATGCATTGTTGCCAATAAATGTTGCAAGTGAATTGGTTTGTAACATTTGCATATAAGTATATATATAGTATATATTATACTCATATATATATATATATTATATTATAAGTACTATATATTAGTTATATATATATATATATATATATATATATAGTATGTTATATTTTTATATATATATATATATATATATATACCCTGTCTGCTGGTTGCTGGCAAGTGGGTCTAGGTTGGGATATGTCTAAACGTATCAAGCGATCTCAAAAATAAAAGTCATTAGAATTGAGGAAACCCATAATTGACATCTCAAAACGTCAAATCTAACAATACCGAGGGAATTTCCCCAAAGTCAGCTGGCGACAAATGACTTGGATTTCAATTATTTCCTAAAGATCGACCCATATAAAGTCTAGACTTAACCGTTGTATACATAAAACTTAGCTTATATTTCCTATAAGACAGAAAAAAACTATTTCCGTGGGCTGCATGCCATCGTAGGGATGCACCCTATGTAACCGTGGTCTACGATAGATGAATCACGCCACAGAAACGTTCATAGAACGTTTATGAACGGTCTAGTGAAGTGGCTCAGCGTACCGATCCTGAATTCATGCTAATCACCATCTGCACACCTAATACTAGAACCTTAAAAAATTTATATATATAGTATAGTATATATATATATTATATATATATATATATATATTATATATTATATATATAGATATATATTATATGAGGTATACTTAGGGATATATGATTAATATATATAAGCTATAATATAATTAATGGTATATATGATATAGTTAATAATACTATATATTATCAGCTATATATAATATAAAGTAGTATATAGTATTAGTTAATAATATAGTATATATTATATAGTATATTATAGGCCTATATACGGTATATACGGTATGTAGTATATAGTATATAATTTATAGTATACTATATATATAGTTATATATTATTATATATATATATATTTAGTTTATTTTTTTTTACAACTTTTTCCCGCTTGAGCGGGGTAGTGGGTGACGTACAGCCCTCTCTCCATCACTACAATCCCCTCGACTCGCCCTCACCCACCTCCTCCAGTAACCACTCTATCTCGTCGCCGAGAGCTACCGTTCCCTGGATCCTTCCCTCCTCCAGCACTCTTTATTCCAATCTCTTCTTGGTCTGGCCCCCTTTCTCCTTGCCTACCCTCCGGCCTCCCAACTCTCCTAACCACTCCTGTTCCTCCATTTCTTCACTAGATGCCCATACCATTCTATACATTCCCCTCTCCGCTCTTCCCACCAACCATTCCTCCAATCATCATCTCGTCCCTCACTCACCCTATGTTCCTAATCCTCTCCTTCGTGCTAACCCCAACAAACCGCTCTCACCCCTTCATCTCAAATACTTCCAACTTCTTGCCTGGACCTGCATTCCAACCCCCACGTTTCACACCCATAAAACACCGCTGGTACACAAATTTTCAAACATAACTTATCTTAACTTCTTCTGTGATAAATCCCCGCCCTTCCATAATTCTTCTCAGACCACTTCAAAGCTCTCATTCCCTCTCCTACTCTATGTTCTATCCCTCCTTCATTCCTCCCCCCTTACCCAAATCCATCCTAAATACTAAAAATCCTTACTTCTTCCAATACTACACCCCTACTCTAACTCTAACCCTCCCCCTCCTCCTCGTTTCCTCCTCCTCAAACACTAAAACTTTACTCTTACCTGGATTTATTTTAAGCCCCTTTTGTCCACACATTCTCTCAAACTCCCTAACCAAATACCTCAGCCCTTCCGCGTTCTTCGTCACTAGGACAGTATCGTCCGCAAACAGTATCATGTTCACTTCCCTTTTATCATTCCCATTCATCAATTCCAATTCCACCCCCCTCCCCTCCCTCACCATTCCTCTGCAAACACTCGCCATAAACAAATTGAATAGCCACTGCGACATTACACACCCCTGCCGTCAATCTCTCACCACCCAAACACTCACTCTCCCCTCCTAACACCCTCACACACATTCTACTATTCTATAAAAGGCCCTAATACTTTACCTAATTTACCCCCCAGCTCCATTTTCCTCCAACACCCCCCACAATTCCCCCCTCTTCACCTCCATCATATGCTTTCTCTAAATCGAAAAAACACCCATACACTTTCCCTTTCCTCTCTATACTTTTTTCCACAAGCATCTTTAGTGTAAACACTTGGTCCTCACACCCTCTTCCCTCCCTAAAATCTCTTGTTACTTTCCCCCAATGCTCCCCATCCGCTTCAAACCCTCTGCACGCTCTTCAATGCAGTAATTCTCGCATAGCACTTCCTACACACTTAAAAGACATATACCTCTATAATTCCCACATTCCATCCTATCCCTTTCCCTTATACAAGGGGACCAAACAACCCATCCTCCCAATCCTGTGGTACCTGACCACTCCTCCACATATATTATTACCTAGTACATGCCATTCCTCCACCCCTTACCTCCCTTGCGCAACATTTCCATTCTCACGATCCCAATCCAGACCTGGCGACTTCCTTTTTTTCCTTTTATTTTAAGGCCTAATAATTTCCTCCATTTGTCTTTCATCCTCCCCTCCCTCCCCAATATATATATATATATATATGTATTATTATATATATATTAATATATATATAATAGTATATATATATATAATATATATACATATATATAATATATATATATTAGGTATTAATTAAGTATATGATATAGTTTTCAGAATATTAGTAATAGTATAATAATATACATCATTCATGAAATTTAAGTTCATTTTGAAGAGGAAGCAAAATATCAAAGAATTGACGTTCTTTTTCCGCGTAATTTTTTAATAATTTATGTGAATTTTTAACAAAGAACAGCACTAGATAAAATCTGCAGTAATCCTGGTGAAGTCCTTGAAATGTCTAATAATAGAAGATGGACTATTCGCGACAGTCACGGACAAATATGAAAGACTTTCTTTTCCCAGCATTAGCTCAGGGGTGACAGGCGCTAGCAACCGCGGTCCTTTACTTTTATGCTTGCAGTACTCCTGGACCAGCATGGAATCTTATGGCCTAGAGGCACGATCTTCTGAAGAGTTCTAAAGAACGATTTTACCGAGGGTTAAATGGACCAGAGATGCTAGTTACAACCGAAAGGGTGAAACCCTAGCCCTGAGTGTATAAAGCCTCAAAGACCTGGCATCAGAAACCAAATTTGGAGCCGAAGAAACGTTTTTCTAAAGTGCTCTAGGATCAAAGAGTTTCTGGGCCAGAAGGTAGAAAATGCTGGTCCAACTGTACAGGGCGAAAGCCCTATGGGAGATGGGTAAAATGAATAATATAATAAATTAATATCTATAAATATATAGTATATATATTACTATATATATATAATATAATAGTATATATATATATTATATATAATATAGTTAATATTATTTGAGTATATATATATCTTATATTTAGTATATATATATATTATATATGTATATATATATCATATATATATAAGTTTATATATATACACACACTCACTCACATACATACACACCAATAAACATATACTATATATTATTAATAATTACTAGTAGATATATACATATATGATAATATAGTACAGTATATAATATATATCATATAAATATATATTAGTATATATTAGTAGATCCATATATATATATATATAGATATATAATAATTAATATATTAATATTATATATATAGGTATTATATATATATATTATTATATATATAGAATAATATTACTATATTAATATATATATATATATATATGATAGTATATATATATAGTATAGATACATATATATATAATATATAGTATATATATATATTATATATATATTATATTATATATATAATATTATGATATATATATATATATATACTTAATATATAGTAGATAGTTATGTAATATATATATTGTAATTTAAGATTGACCACTTTCAACGCGGATAATTATAATTTATAGGTGTATTTAATCTCCTTGGCTAATGAAATACGAAATGGTAATGGCACGGGGACTAGGGGATGGGTTGCAATAGATTGCAAAAACTTAAATCGTTTAAAAGGGAACTGATATTTATTTTTTGAAAACTTATTATCCTCATCCATATGATAAAACGATTTTAAATTAATTTATGCGAAATTATCGTATGCACATTAATGCTGTATTGGTTTTTGTTTGGTCGGTTTTTGATTGTTTTTTTATTAATGTAGGAGTTCGTGGCGAGCTTTTGTCGAGCCACACAAGCTAGTTTACTGATCATATCCGTTGGCCTCCTTCAAAGGTAAAGAAAGAACAAAACGAGAAACTGTCACTAAACGGCAGGATGCAGATGAATTTTTTTTTTATTGTTTTCTATTTTTTCAGATTTATGGTTGGTTGGTAATTTTTTTGTGTTTGTAGTTGTTTAAAGTATTTTGAGGAAAGGATGGTGGCGTTGGTTATATAACCCAATTTATATTCGCCCGGATATTTATTAATAGGTTATTCGTGTTATCATCGAATTGTATTACAGGATTTCGTATATTTTCCCTTTTTTTTTGTTTGATTTGAGTGTTTTAAGATGCTTGTGTGTTTGGGGCTTTATTATGTGGGTTGTATTGGGGTACGATGGTGGGTGAGGATGAGTTTGGTTTATCATTTTTGCCAAGTCATTAAGAGTGTTGTTTGGATTCTAGACCTGGTTCCAAGATCGCATGTTTCGCCTATAATATTAGGAATTACAGTTGTTTGCACTGGTATTTGAAAGAAGATCCGCATATGTTTTTGAGGGTTTTTTAAGGTAGGGGGCTTCATAAGTAGTTTCAGGGAAGAAGGTAATTCGTTTTTTGGTATATAGAGATGGAGGGGGGTAGTAGTTTTTTTATTTTGGGTGATCCAAATAAGAATACAAACACGCTTAACTCAACAGCTTTTATCTTATGGGCACTTAGAATTTGGCTCCCAAACCAACCTAGAAGATCAATACGAAACCAAATACCTCATTCTTACTTTTTCACACAAACTACAAATATCCCCCCCACATAATTACCAAAGCCTACAACAAGCAAAACAAAAAATTATACCAGTCGTGCCCAATTCCAAATATCAACAAAATTCAACTTTCCTTTCTGATACTATAACATTTTGAAGAAGGTCACAAAATAACAAAACTTACTACCCGGTACCCTTCTGCTCATCTCTTTTAGCCCACAATCAAATTTTACTCTTTCTCCCTGAATTACCATACTTTTGGAAGGACCCCTTTACCTAAAGATAACCTCCAAAAACAATGCGTCTTATCAAAATCCCATGCAAACAACTGTAATTCCATGTATGATAGGCGGAAACATGCACTTGGACGCGTACAAGATCAATCACATACAACACTCTAATGACTTGCAAAATGATAAACAAAACTCATCCCTCACCCACCATCGGAACCCAACAACCCAATGAATATCATACCCCAAACACACAAGCATTCTTAAAACGACTAAAATTCCAAACCAAAAAAAAAGGAACAATTATCAAATTGGTAGTATAATTTATAACACGATAACTATAATAAAGTACGAGGCGAATAAAATTCGGATTATAAATTAGCCAACGCCCACCATCTTTCCTCAAATATGACTTTAAACAACTGCAAACACAAAAAATTACCGAACAACGCATAAATGAAACAGATAAAAAAATAAAAAAAAACTTTTCATTCATGCTCTTCTGCCGTTAGTGACAGTTCTCCTTTTGTCCTTTTTAACCTGAAGGAGCCACAGAGGTGGCGTAGCTTTGGGCGAAAGCTCGGCACCGGAATCTAATTTTAAAAAAAAAGTAAGCAAATAAAAATTGAAAAATACATAATAATGTAGGTATAATCGAAAATGTAATTTAAAAATGTCGCGTTTTTATCATATACGATAGTAAATA
>JABUQX010039399.1:37500-47500 GCA_015478945.1 Trachelipus rathkii
CTCCCGAGTTAGGTATGAACCAAATAAAACCAAACCCTAGCCCTACATTTCCCAATATGAAAAAGTTTAAATTATATTTACGGGTGATGCATTACGTATATATATATATATATATATATATATATATATATATATATATATATATATATATATATATATATATATATATATATATATATATATATATATATATATATATATATATATATATATATATATATATATATATATATCGCACTCACTTGATAAAAGATCATACACTCGCAAGTGATCGTAAGGTTACTTCTTGGCGTACTCCTAAGTATCACTCTGCGTACCCCCCGGGGTACGCATACCCCACTTTGGAGACCACTGGTCTAGAATAAGAGGTATAGATCTAAAGTACAATGTGTTCAGATGGACACATTCTTAGGGGCGTGTTAGGTGTGAGAAGAATTGATAAAATGAGGAAAGAACGTATTAGAGAGTGTGTGGCGGTAAGAAAGGGGTAGATGATAGAATCAATGAATACGTTGAGATGGTTTGGCCATGTTTAAAGGATGGATGATAGTGGGTTGGTTAAGCGGATGTATAGTAGTGACTATGCTGGGATTCGACCGGCTGGGGGAGACAGAGGAAAAGTGGATTGAGGCAGCAAAGGGATTCCTGGAGGAGAGAAATCTGAGCTTAGCAGAGGCGAAAAGAAAGGTGCATAATAGGAGTAAATGGCGGTGTTTTGTGAGAGGGTATGGTTTTGGCCCACCTATGTTAAGGGATGAACCCTACTTTGGCGAGATGCCATAGTGAGGGTCCGTCCGTGAAGCTCTAGGGTGGATTTTCTAGCTGCGATGAGTTCTCACTAAAAGGTATAAAGGGAGCGGTAAGGCAGAGCTTTCTTTTCGACTTTCGTCATATTATTCTACTACTTTCCTGTTTCCAGTGCACAATACGCACCTTACCCCCAGTCTTGGGGAGAGAAGGTGGGTGATGATAATGATGATGATATATATATATATATAATAGGTATGGGAGAATGGTTTTTAAGGGATATATAATAATAATAATAATAACTAATAATAATATAATATATAATGTGTATATATGTAATAATAATAGCTAATATATATATATACTAATATAATAATAATAATATAATAATAATATATGTATATAATATATGTAATATATAATAATAATAATATAATATATATATATAATAATATATATATATAATAAAATAAACAAAAAAATATATTAAAAATAATATATAATAAAAATGATATAATAATATATATATATATATGTATATAACTTAATATATATATATATATATAATATAATATCTATAATAATAGTAATATAACATAATAACAGTAATAACCAATATTGCTCAACTGCTGTTTATATATATACCTATTTAACTGCTATGCTATATATAACATAACTATATATATATATATATAACCAATAATATATATATATATATATATATACCTAACTTAATAAACATGAAAGCGATCCATAAATTCAAAAACTATCGAAAAAAATATAAAATAACCATATATATATATATATATATCACTATATATATATGTATATATATATATATATATATATATATATATATATATATATATATATATTTGGTATAATAACTATATGTATTTAGTTGCATATTATTTTAATTTATACATATTTAGTTTTATGTTGAATGATTGTAATTTTTTTTTTATTCGTAAATCTGTTAGGGTGTGTGAATGCGTATGTTTTAAACTTTCTGGATTTTTTTTTTCAGTTTTACATATTTATTGTAAAATAGGTTTTAGCATTTTAATCATTTACGTTTTTAGTGAGTGAATAATTTTAATCTGATTTCAACTTTATTTTTTGTCTGTCTGTTTTTGTCTGTTGTTTTTGTTGTTGTGGTTGTGTGTGCGTGTGTGATGGCGGGTTTGCACAGACTCGGGCTTTCTATCGACTTTACCAACATCCGCGATTTACTCTCTAACTCTGCATCCGTGGAACACCACCTCTCTAACTCTAGCCCTAACCTTTTGCTCCTGTCTGAGACCCAGATAGCTAAGAATTCTTCCTCTAACTCGTTTAATATCTCCAACTATAACTTATTACATAATTTCCGTCTAAAGGGTGGAGTATGTGCCTATGTTAACATAAATACTCCTGTAATACGTCTCGTGAATCTCGAATCTCCTAATTTCGATGTTCTATGGCTTAAAATCTTTCTTCCTTCTACTACAATAATCTTGTGCTTCTGCTACTGTTCCCCTAACAGAACAGATTTTCACGCCTTTTTGAATATCTTACTACTTCTCACGAGACTGTTATATCTTCACATCCAAATACTGAGGTCCTCTATTTAGGGGATTTCAATGTACATAACACTGAATGGTTGGGGTCCTCTCATACCGATTTAGGTGGGGAGGAGGCCGAATCATTCAGCATTCTCAACGATCTGGAGCAACTAATTAAAGAACCCACACACATTCCGGATCGTCCTAACCAATTCTTGAACACACTTGACCTATGTTTCACCACTAGTCCTTCTCTCTTAAAATACACCACTTTCGCTCCTATCGGGAAATCTGACCACAACCTAATATCTCTTAATTTTAATACTTTCTCTCCAACAGCTCCATCCTGCCCTACTCGTTTTTTCTGGCACTTTGATCGGGCCGATTGGGGGGCCTTGCGTTGCTTCTACGCTAACTATAATTGGAATGACTGCTTTGTCTCTGGTGACGCTTCGACTTCTGCCGATAAGGTGGGAGCTGTAGTCGTTGATGGGATGAGCAGGTTCATTCCTTCTTCGACTAAATCTTTCTCTCCTCATAATCCATGGTTCGATCGTGCTTGTTCTCTGGCCATTCAGGCTAGAGACAGTGCGTATCGGGAGTGGAAAAATTCTCGTTCTCCTATCACTCTTGCTAATTTTCATTCTGCTAGAAATCGTTGCAGGGATACTCTTCGACGAGCAAAGCGAGCTTTCATCAAACGAAAGTGCGCTAACCTCCTTGGTTCTCCTACTGACAAATCTTTCTGGCCTCTTGCCAAAAACATCTCTAACAACTTCTGTAAATCTGTCTTTCCTCTCTTATTCGCTCTGATGGTTCTGTTGCTAATTCTCCAACTGAAAAGGCCAATCTCTTCGGCCTCCTATTTTCCTCTAACTCAACCCTGGACGATTCTGGCATTCCTCTTCCTCCTCCTTTTCCTCTCAGGTGTCCTATGCCTTTGCCTGTGATTACATACGATCGGGTGCATGGGCTCCTGAAATCTACGAACGTTAGGAAGGCGGGTGGCCCGGATGGCATTCCTCCCCGAGTTTTGAGGGAGTGTGCTTCCGTGCTGACCCCGCCCCTCGTTCAACTTTATTCTCTATGTCTCAATACTAACACTTTCCCTCAGTGTTGGAAGCACGCACATGTCCAACCGATTCCGAAAAAAGGTAGCCGCTCTGATCCTTCTAACTATCGCCCTATAGCTCTCACTTGTATTCTATCTAAGATCTTTGAAACCCTTCTCAACTCTCATTTCTTAGATCATCTGGAATCTCATTCACTTCTTTCCAATCGCCAGTATGGCTTTCGGCGCTCGAGGTCTACTGGCGATATACTTTCCTATCTTACTGATTTATGGTTTTACGCCCTTAGGAACTATGGAGAGACTTGCGTGGTGGCGCTTGACATATCAAAGCATTTGACCGGGTATGACGCGTCACTGCTCTAAAACTCCCTTCCTTTGGGTTTCCTCCTTCACTTTGCTTACCTATGTAAGTCTAGTTTTCTCTCAAATCGCTCAATGTCGGCTGTTGTTGACGGGGCGACTTCTTCTTCTTTTTCTGTTAATTGTGGTGTTCCTCAGGGTTCTGTCTTATCTCCTACTTTATTCTTACTTTTCATTAATGATCTTCTCACCTGCACATCTAACTCTGTCCACTCGTATGCCGATGACTCGACCCTTCATTCTTCAACTCATTTCAATTCTGCTCCCTCTTTTACTTCTAGAATTGCCTCTCGTCTTAATCTTTCCGATTCTATTCTCGCTGATCTGGATAGGATTTCTGGGTGGGGTCGTCTCAACCTTGTGAAATTTAATTCTTTAAAAACTCAACTACTACAAATCTCCCTCTCTAAAACACCTTCCAACTTTCCTATCTCTTTCGACGGTTCTCTCGTCTCTCCTGTTGACAATATAAACATCCTTGGCCTTAACATAAACAAAAAAAAGTCTTGGAAACCTCACATCACAACGGTTGCTAGGGCGGCCTCTCCAAAAACTGGGGGGTTCTGTTTAGACTGCGGACTTTTTTTCCTCTTCTCAGTTGCTTCAGCTATACAAGGGCCTCATCCGCCCTTGTATGGAGTACTGCTCTCATATCTGGGGGGGCTCTGGTTTCACCCGGCTTTTGGACAAAGGCCAAAAGACTTATAAACTGTTCCGTACTTTCCACTTCACTTGACCCTCTATCTTTGCGGCGCGATGTTGGTGCTTTATCTCTTTCTATAGGTACCGCAGCGGCAGGTGCTCTAGGGAACTTGTCACTCGCGTACCTTCCACCTTTACGACGTCCTCATAGCACAAGGGGTGTGTCTGCGCATGAGTTTTGTGTGGATATTGGCAACTCCAGGCTAGTTCTTTGCGGTGCTTCCTTCTTTCAGCCACTTCTGTTCTGTGGAATTCTCTTCCATCTTCTGTGTTTTCCTGCTGAATTTAATCTCCTGCACTTCAAGCCTGCGTCTGTGCTCATATGTGTAATTTGGTTAAGTGTGTACTTCTGAGGCGTGCAACACCCTCCTTGAATAGGGCTTCGCCCGTGAGGTATTGGTGTGACAACTATAAAAAAAAAAAAAAAAAAAAAATAAAATAAATATATATATATAAATTTATATATATATTTATATATATATATATATATTATATATATATATATACATATATATACTATATATATAAATTTATATATATAACATATATATATTTTACTCTTTTACTATATATATATATATATATATATATATATATATATATATATATATATATATATATATATATATTATATATATATATATATATGGGAGCCGTAACCCAAAAAAAAAATCGTTTTTAGATTGGGTTTATATATATATATATATGTATATATATATATATATTCTTTATATATATATATATAACTAATATATATATATATAAACAACAATAACTATATAATAATATATAATATATATATATATATATATATATGCTCACTATGTATATATATATATATACTATATATATATATATAAAAATATAATATATATATATATAAATAATAACATATGTATATATATATATATATATATATATATAACAACATAACCCAATAACTCTAACTCTTATATACTATATATATATATATATATATATATAACTATATATATATATATATATATATATATATATACTGCTATATATATATAACTTCAATAAAGGGCAGGGTAAAATATTTGCTTTGGGCTGAGCCAAATTTTCACCACCCCTAAAGGTGGACATGATATTCTTAATTTTCAGTCAATTTTGATGGGAAAAGAAGCAAACTGTAGCTTTTTCTGACCTCTAAAACGTCGTTTTCGAATGTTTTTCTGTGTCTGTAGTCATTCTTTATAAATTTTCATTTTTTCAAAACCTTTGCTTTTGACATTGTTCTTCAATTTTTACTATTTTTTTCGAAATGACTTCAAACATGAAATATATATATATAGATGGGTTCATTAGCTACAAAATGTACGAAATGAGAAATCGCCTTTCTAAAGAAAACATTCCTAACTCCTTCAGCTTCTCCCTATAGCTCTTACCCTCAAATCCAGAAATCATCCTTGTTGCACTACTTTACACTCTCTCCAGCATACTTAGGTCTTTTCTTAAATAAGGGGCCCAAACTTGACGCAAAACTCTAATACTGACCTAAAAGAGCTGTTATACAGCTACTTATAACTTTGTTAGTTTTGTAAACCATATTGCGATCATTATAATTAACATCTTATTAGATTTATTCCTTGCTTACAAACACTTATAGCTACTTTCAGATTGCTGTTTATACTCACATCTAAATATTTTTTTTTGGTCCACAGACTCAAGCTAATTCCCATTCATATCATAGTTAAATATTCTATTTGAGTTACCTAAATGAAGAACCTTGCACTTTTTACTATTAAAATTTATTTGCTACTTATCTGTCGACCTAAGAAGTTTATCAAGATCATTTTGAAACTTTATATATCTATCATCATATATCTATCATTATTCCTTACTTTGGTATCATCTGCAAACTTAAAAAATTTATATTTAAGCACCCTTGATCTAAATTATATATATATATAATTATAATATATATATATATATAATATATATATATATATATATATATATATATATATATATATATATATATATATATATATATATATATATATATATATAATAATATATATAAAAAAATAATAAATACTCTCTTCTTTCTTATATATAAAAAAATATATATATATATAATAAACAAAGTTACCCGCATGATATCTCGAGAAGAGAACTAAGATGGGTACAAGAAGGCGATGCATATATGGAATCGGCGTGTGAGGCTTTAATGGAGGAAATGAAAAAAAGTTACTTTTTTATTTTTTTTTATTTCTCACAAAACTACGATGGGTAGAAGAAAACTAATAACATACTTGGAATCAGCGTAAAAATTTTTTTAGGGGCTCGAGCCGACGGTGGGACAGAGGGAGGGACGTTTTCCCGGGAGGGGCGGAGGAACCCCACGACACCCAAATACCAAAAAGGCAGGGGTTTCGGAATTCCCCCTCCCCGGGAAGGGAGGCAGTCTACTGTCATTTAACCGAAAGACCGACTCTTTAATCTTTGCGGTTTACCCTGGTTTATTCTTTTAGTTAAAAAAAAAAAGAAAGTGCTTTTTCATATATATTTCATACGCTGATTCTAAATATGTTACTTTTAGTTTTCTTGTACCTATCAGTTTTTGGAGATATAAAAAAATAAAAAATGAATTTTTTTCATTTCCATACAAACTAAAACTGATTCCATACCTATGTTATCAGCTGCTATCCACTATCTTGGTTTTCGAGCTGCGGGTAGCGCTTCTTGAACCTTCTGCTGCTGCCACGCTGCTGCACTGCTGCTGTATATATGCTGCCTTGCCTTATATGCCCTTATATATATATATATAATAATATATAATATATTATAATATATATATATATAATATATAATATATATGTAAAAATATATATATATATATATATATATATATATATATATATATAATAATATATATATATATATAATAATATATATTTTTATATAATAATATGTAATAATATAATAATAATAATAACTAATAATATATGTAATAGTAATAACAACAGCAATAATAATATATGTAACCAACAACAATAATAAAAATATATAACAACAATAATAATAATGTACTATATATACTATCTGCAATAACCTTTATATGGCGCGTATCATATACCATACTGCGCTCATATACCTATATACAACCTCTTATTGCCATGCAGTGCCCTGATGTTATTTGAGTATAGTTGGACGCACAGGGTACAGATTATCTTCTTCAAAGTAAAACATTGCCGACGCTTGCGGGGATTTTGGCGATTCCCAATGTTTCTTTCATTCAATTATAACATTTTCGGAGTCATTTTTCATAAACGTCTGTTGGTACCACGTGATTTTGTTTTTATTTTTATGTTTCCATCGTACCAAAATGATGACCAACTTCATTTACAACTTAGGGGAAGAGGTAGAAATCGCACGGAGCTAGATCTGGGCTGCATGGAGGATATTAATGGGTACTAGAATGTTTTTGCTTCGCCAGAAATTCGCAATTGAGGAAGCTCGGTGTGAGATGGCGCGTCATCATGGTGCAGCGCAATCGTCTGCAATGTCTGTTCTGATTCGCTGAACTCGTTTTCGAAGTCGTTCTAAGACATCTTTGTAAAAGGCGTGATTAACTGTTTGTTCTGAAGGTACAAATTCCTTGTGCACAATACCACAGCTGTCCAAAAACCAATAATCAGTTTTTTTCACCTTGGACTTGTTCATATGTGCTTTCTTCGGACGAGGAGAATTTTTTGTGTGCCTTTCCGCACTTTCCCGTTTGGTTTTAGGATCGTACTCAAAAACCCATGATTCATCGCTTGTTATAACTTCATTCAAAAAATTGTGCTCCATTTCAAGTCTTTTAAGTAAATCTTGCCAAATTTTGACCCTGTTCGTTTTCTGCTCCACAGACGACAAGTCTTGGCACTAATTTTTCACAAATTTTTCGCATGTGCAAAATATTCGTAAAAATTCTATGAACTGCATTTTTATCCAAACTAATTTCTTTTGCAATCACTCTGACACTGAACCGGCGGTCTCTCTCCATCACAGCTCTAACAACCTCCACATTTTCATCGTTTGTTAACGAGATTAGTCTTCCACAACGAGGGTCGTCTTCAACATTTTCTCGACCCTCTTTGAAAGGTTTGTGCCACTTAAAAACCATAGTTCTCGATAGAGTGGCATCCCCATAAGCTTCGTTTAAAGAAGCAAATGTCTCAGTGGCAGACTTGTTACGTTTCACACAGAACTTGATAAGCGTACCGCTGTTCAATATTTACCTGCATCGCAAAAGCGTAACGAGGATAGAAAACACGCCCATACACAAAAAGATGTAGTGCAAAAACGTAACGAGGTTAGAACACACGCCCATACATAAACAGATGTATTGCAAGACTGACTTTATAAATCTTGTTAAAACTGGTATGGATATGTAGCCTAGGTAACTAGCTACCCACTCATATACCTCACGGAGGTGCTACATTACTCAGTCGTTCATGGGATATTCAGTAACCTTACTTTTGGGACAGAGAGTATATATATATATATATATATATATATATATATATATATATATATATATATATATATATATATATATATATATATATATATATATATATATATATATATATATATATATAACCTATATATATATATATATGGATGAAATAACTACAAACTTCACGTAGTTCAAATTTTTACAGAATTCACTTCCCCCTTGAGGTTATAAAATGAAGAATAGAAGCTAATTAATTTTAATTGTAAATTAACATGGAAATAAAGAAAAAAACAACACTACACAGATAGTGGTTAAACGTCGAGCTTTCGTGCTCGTACTCGAGACACTTCGTCGGGACAACTGAATTATACAAAATTTAATTATTACAATTTTAGCTACTTTTTAAATTTGGCTCCTTGGTAACTATTTTCTTTGGGTGGATAAAATACTTTTACCAATGTTATACTTTTTTGAGAATTTTGCCGAAGGACGTTGATTCTTTGAGGTACATATTAATTGTTTCGTCTAGCTGAATTTCACCTTGTTGTTGATTAAAGTTGTTGCTGTTCTTGATGATGAAGGATTCATAAATTTTTCTGTTTTCTGTGTTTTGAATATGTTTTATGATGGTGGCGTTGTTTATATTAATTGTGTGATTGTTAATTTGTCTATGCTTTACTACGGAGGAGGATTGTTTATCATCCTTTAAATCGCTTTTGTGTTGTTTTAATCTAATGTCGAAATTATTGGTTTCACCTATATATTTTTTTGGGCAATTATTACAAGGAATAGTATATATGCCTGAATCAATGTTTTGGTTGTTATTATTAGTAGGTTTAAGTGACTGTTTAAGGGTTATGTTATTAGATTTAACTATTTTTACGCAATCAGGGATATAGTTACGAATAATATTATTGGGTATGTTAGGTATGGGTAAAATATTTGTGTACTGAGTATTAGTTAAGGTTAATTGTAAATATTTTTGTTTGGCTTTATGATACGATTTGTTTACGATATTCTGGGGGTAATTTAATTTGTAAAATATATTTTTTAGTGTTTTAGTTTCGGTTTGCAGGTATTGGGGGCTGCAGAGTTTGAAAGCTC
>JABUQX010039399.1:50000-62500 GCA_015478945.1 Trachelipus rathkii
TTCTTTGGCTTGCCATGGGCAAGGAACCTTATAAGCAGCTAGTAGAATACCATTGTCAATGAGAGAAATTTCTCTTCGTACCTTGAAGTTTTTTATTTCTTTAGCATCTTAAATATAGATGGTATAAAGTTGAAGGAGGAATTCATTAGAATATAATCCAAATTGAAACATAAGGTGCCGGTTAAAAAAACTTCGAAGTTTACAATTGCATTTTGTGATGTGGAAGTCGCAAGTGAGTGAACTTGTATGAAGCGATTGAAGTCACTCACAGAGTCACAATTCATAACTTTGTCAGCTCAAATTTTTTTGACTCCAACTTTACTATTTTGAAAGTTACCGACTCCGACTCCGACCTCTTGAAAATTACCTTCTCCGACTCCGACTCCACCCTCGTCAAAATTACCGACTCCGACTCCACCCTTTTCAAAATTGCAGACTCCGACTCCGACTCCACTCTTTTCAAAACTACCGACTCCCCGACTCCCCGACTCCCCGACTCCCCGATTCCCGACTCCGCGACTCCGCGACTCCGCGACTCCGCGACTCCGCGACTCCGACTCCGACTCCGACTCCGACTCCGACTCCACAACCCTGCTTTAGACCCCCAGTTTCAGATTCGAAACCTCCGAAAACGATCTTCCAGACCTCGAAAACGGTCTTGCTGTCCTCAAAATTCACTAATGTGAGGCTTAGAACGTCAAGCGAACTAATAATTCTAAAAGCACTAAAAGGTATTACATAGTAAAAAAAAAACAATATATATGCAGAATGTTAGTTTCCTAAAAGTTGCACCCTGTTAGTTTTAATATATATATATATATATATAATAATAATATATATATATAATATTAATAATATGTAATAATAATATGCTATATGCTAACTATACCAATATATATGTATATCTAATATGTATATATATATATGTATATATGTATAAATATATAATATGTCTTACTTTCTTTAATAATAATAATATATATAACAATAACTCTTCTTTCAACTAATATGTAATAGGGTTTGTAGCAACAATAAATACAAGAATCGTAACGCATATATATATATATATATATATATATATATATATATATATATATATATATATATATATATATATATATATATATATATATATTTTCAAAATACAAAAATTTATATATATATATATATATATATATATATATATATATATATATATATAGGGTTGGAAAAAATGTTTTTTTTAGAAAAATCAATTAAATTTCAAATTTTCTTGATAACTGTAAACTGGTATAAAATTGTTGTTATTTTTGGAGTTTTACATAAACTCATAAAGTAGAAAATAAGAGAGTATATTATAAAATAAACTATATCTGAAAAAAAGGTTATACCTTATTATTTTTACAAAAAAAAAAAAAAAAAAAAAAACGCATAAAGAAAGTTTATTCAAATTAACCTATAACGATATACAAATGAATTCTTATTTACCTTTATATTTGAATACTAGGAATATATATATATATATATATATATATATATATATATATATCTATATATATATATATATATATATATATATATATATATATATATATATATATATATATATATATATAGAGAGAGAGAGAGAGAGAGAGAGAGAGAGAGAGAGAGAGAGAGAGAGAGAGAGAGAGAGAGAGAGAGAGAGAGAGAGAGAGAGAGAGAGAGAGAGAGAGAGAGAGAGAGAGAGAGAGAGAGAGAGAGAGAGAGAGAGAGAGAGAGATCATTAAAAGTCGAACCTGAAATCATCATTAAGAATTTTATACAAAAAAACTAATTTCCCTGCTTTAGCTGTTCCCAACCTAATTATAATGTTTCAGTGCACAAGTCCGAAAGTTGAAAATACCCTTTCAACATGAGCATTTGATGAAGTTGCTGACAATATGCTTACTATTTTATATATAACCTTCTCATCTAATTTTTCTTTGAGAGATCTGTACCAAGATGAAGGAGTCACTGCTGACAACAGAGACTCATCAAATAGGTAACTTTTATGAAATGGAGGAGAATTTGCTCTTAAATTTATACAAATGGGCATTAATTCAGGATACTCAATTTCCATAAATTACATTGCTTTTGAATACTCATCCTCTGAAAGTACTGCGGTCTGATATCTTGGGTTAAAAATATACGCCAATAAGTGAGCTTCTGTTACTGCCTGATGATACCTTCTTTTTACTTTTGCTAAATCTTGTATGTTGAGTGGTGGATTAAGCTGTTCTAGCTCCATGTTCATATTTTTCCAAATATAAACAGCATCACTTAGTTTACATCCATTGCCTTCTAGCTTGCTTAATGCTGTGGCTACACACTCCACACTTTTATAAACTTTTGAAATGTGTCATCGATGGGTAGAAAATGAATTCCCAAGAGCTCGAAACAAGAATCATGTTTTAAACATGTTAAATTTACAAATATATATATATATATATATATATATATATATATATATATATATATATATATATATATATATATATATATATATATATATATATATATATATATGCTATATATGTATATATATATATGTATTTGCTATGCTGCTATATATATATATATATTATATAATATATATTATGTAATAATAATAATATATAATAATATATATGTAATATATATATTCTAATAATAATATAATAATAACATAATAATAATAATAATAACAATAATAATAACTTTAATAATAATATGTATATATATGGCAATAATATATAACCAATATAGCACCAACCAGCAACCAGCAGCATATACTATATAATATAATATATAATATTAATATATATAATATGTAAAAACCAATAATAATAATAATAATGTATATATGCTATATTGTTTTATTTATAATAATAATAATATATATAATAATATATAATAATATATATACATAATAATAATATATATATATATATATATATAATATGAAGCCGAGGAAGAATTACGTAAAGGGAATCCTTGAGACAGCATGCATTGTCCATTGGTAAAAGGTATGCCGCTGTAAGAGGCTAATTTGCCGGTCTCATGCATATCTCTTTCAAATCCCTGGTGAAACCTACATACTTGTATACCGTATATGTTATTTAAAATTCAAATCTTTCGCGCTTCTTTCTTACAAAGAAAGAAGACGCAAAACAAAGAGTTGGCATTGGCGGGAAGTGCCCGAGATGGGACACCGCCAAGCTGAATCATGATCAGTCCTTGGATACCGCTCCTACGATGTGGAGGTATCAAATCCGACCTCCTGTTAACAGGTCATTTAGATTAGGATTTCTTGCCAATTTTATTTGTTAGTTTATGTGTGTGTTATCATAATTTCTAACGACATTTTGTGCATAGAATTACCTCATTTAATTAATCAATCACCATATCTGTCAATTGTCCATATCACTATTGTCAAATAAAGCACATACGAGGAAAGTACTCTCAATCAACCCCCTCTGATTAATGATTGCAAGATCATTAATCATTTTGATAGCCAAAGTGATTTTGGCCTAGACATCTGTGGTGACCCCGGAGTGACAATTAGGGGGGCGCCGACCCCTAAAGTGAACCCCTAAAACCCTTAATTTAGAGTCAGATAGTGCCTAAATTGCGAAAATTTCAAATTAATCGAAAAAAAAATCCGTTACTTTCTCGTTATTTCAGTGCGAAAATAGTGATATGTGATAAAAGTAAATAAATTAATTGAGTCGAAATTAAAAATAACGTGAAGAACAAGTTTCTTATTAACTTCATTAAAATAGGAAAGAAAGTCGTTATTACTTCGAAAGCGAAAATTCAAGCTCTCGATTTAGGCCTAAAATCAACGCCTAAACAGTGACTCAAAAGCAGTCCGTAACAACAAGACCATAGAAATGGCATCCGTTAAAAAGTTAAGCCTCAAAACTAAGGCGAAGAACACTTCAAAAAGAGGGAGGAGGGAAACTCGATTCCCCCAAAGAATTTCCCCCTCGCATGGTGACGCAGGCCCATCCGCTTCTTCCTCAGAGGCTGAGTTGAAAATCGCCCCGCCATCTTCCCGCAAAACACAAAGCAAGTTTGTACATTCAATCACACTTCCAAATTTTCTTGAAAATGATGTACAAATTTGGCTGAGAGCGGTAATCAATCTTTTTAAGCTTTATAAAATAAAAAGTGACCAAGAAAAATTAAGATTAATAGCGCCGAAGCTCCCCATTCAGTTATTAGCCACGATCAAAATCCCAATCAAAAATAACACCTATGAAGAATTGTTGAAAACAATCAAAAGAACCTACTCCCTGTCAGAAGATCAAAACCTACCTGACGTCACACAAATAAAATTACGCGACAACGAGCTCCCAAGCCAATTCCTTTCTCGGTTGAGGGAGACCATCGGTGAAGCAAACGCGCAAAATCTCCTCAATAGAGAACCTACTTTGGTGAAAGAATTTTTTCTAAAAAGTCTGCCTCCAACGGTATATGAACATCTCCACAAAATCTCATCATGTGTAAATATACACACCCTCGCTTACATGGCCAATGCTGTGTACGAAATCGAGATTTAGAAAATAAACAGAAAAACAAAGAACAGCAGTTGGAAACAGCAAAAAAATCCTCCTCACACTTCGAAAAAAAAAGAGAGAGAGAGACCACTGCTACCCGAGAACCTACACTCCCCCTCTTTCCCCTCCAAGTGGGGAATTGATTACTTTAAAAATTCAATGAACAACAAACGGTGAAAAAACAAAATACATATATTGAATAAAAATAAAAGCAATTTAAGAGTATAAATAATAAAACTACTAGTAATAAGAATAATAACAATAATATTAATAATAATAATAATAATAATAATAAGAAGTAATAATAAAATAATAATAATAATAATAATAATAATAATAATAATAATAATAATAATAATAATAATAATAATAATAATAATAATAATAATAATAATAATAATAATAATAATAGAAAAATAAAAATAAAAATAAGAACAACAAAATCGATAGTGATAAAAATACAAACGATGAAAAATGACAAGAAAATGAAAAAAATTGTGATTCCTATGTAGGAATAAATTGTGATATTGTGTAAAGGACACCCGTAAATCTCTCTGTGAATGGCATAGCATGCGCCATCTTGCTTTAAAAATAACAACTAAAATTTCGATAAAAATGATCAAGTTAAAAACATTACGAATCATACAAATGTTATATCAAAATATAAAGCCAAAAACGGCAAAAATGTAAATTACAGGTTTCCAAAAAAATTGGTAAGGTGTTTTATCTTATATTTCTATTGTCTATTGTTGCATGAAATTTATACATTTCTTTATATGTGAAAATTATTATAGGATATTCCTGAAAGGATTTTCTTGTAGCTAAAAATTTCAAATAACCAATGACTCCCACCGTTGAGTTGCCATCGATCGCTAGATAAAATAAATATGCTAAACACCCAAAAGGTTATTTAATACAGATCAAAATAAGTAAACAATAAATTTAAAATGAAAATTACTTCAATTCAATTCATAATTCAATTAATTTAAAGACATGTTGCTAAGCATAATATCAAAAGAAAGTTTAAAAAGAAAATTTTTTTATTTATATATATGATGACGGAAGAGTGTCGGTGGGAATTTCCATGGAGGCCGCTCGACCAACGAAGGCTGACGAGTCATCTGTTGGAAGAGTCGGTCTGTAACAAAATTTTAAGCCGATATTTCTTACGTTATGATATACGAAGTAAACAGGCTGTTTTCGAACAAAGTAGAGGAAAATTGCGGAGACAAGGACACTGAAATTCCAAAGTCATGAAATGGAAGGACGGAGTTGCCATTGTTTCCCAAAAAAATTTGAGTCTCCTTTTTTCGTGAATGTCTTGTCCGCCTTTCAATAAATCTCAATCCATCATGAGAGTCTTAAAAATTCATTAAAAATAAAGGAATAAATTACCATCAAATATAACTATTATGTTGAAGGATTAGGATCTTATTGGAAATTAGAAAGTTTCTTCGGTGATCAATGTATTTGCTGAAAATTATACTGTGATTTATTTTGAACGACTTTTCAAAATTGATAGTTCGAGGAATAAAAAGCCCCTACGGTACGAATCCTCAGAACGATAGAAAATGTAATCGAAATGGGTCACTAAAATATTTCTAAAAATATATTGCATTTTTATAGAGGAAACTAAACAATTTTTTTATATCATTTCCTAAATCGAATACATTCAGTAATTTATTCTATATTTTAGAGAAAATTATATAATTTTTTTGTTTATATCAAAGATGATTAAAAATTTATTAAAATAAACATTTGTCAAAGCAACAGAGCTCTTAACGAGACCTGCCACAATTATATTCAATGTACATGCAAACCGCGCGAGCGCAATAGCGTAGGAAGAAATGCAAATTCTAAACTGTCTAGCGAAAAGCACATCTTAAAAATTATAAATTTATAATCCAAATTTATGTCGCATGATAATATTACGACTCCTTTCCATTTTCTTTTTTTCAAACACCTATTTCTCGTAGTCTAAAACCTTTCTTGTAATATTAAAATGATCAGAAAAATATTAAGAATGTAAGCATCTACGAAGAAAAGAAAATAATCGACCATCAAAAGGCAACACTCTCGCTATTTAAAAGGACAAACGTTCCTTCAAACCTCAACCAAGATCTCTCCGTGCCCGTCACCCAGTAAGCGCCCTCTATTGGGAAACGACAACAACAACAACAGTTCTCATACGGACCCTATGATTGGTCCTCCCATAAGCCAATTGACCAATCAGAGCAAAGCTTCCAAACAACCTCCGAAATAGAATTGATAATAAAACATAGGAGAAAGCAGAAATGGAATATCATTTTGAACTCTACCATTCAAAGGGAAGATTCGCAGGTGTGAAATGAGTGGATCTTAACTGCATTTGAAAACGCAAGGTTAATAAGAAACCCCTCTTACCGGCAAGGTTCCAATTGCAAGCAATCAAACGGTGGAGACATTAGTTTCACCTCTGAGAATGTGACATTGAAAGTGAGTTCGAGACGAGAACCGATCGGAACGACAAGAAAAAAAAGTTGGAAAATTGAAACAAAAATACAGAGAGAAACAGGTATCTCGACGAAGATTACAATGTAATTAAAGGGTCGCTATACGAGATCTTATTTTTATGATATTTTCTTTCTCTTTCTAAATTAGTGTTTCCAATCCTTTCCTACCTCTTTCCTCCATTATGTTAATTATTAATCAGAAAGGTTGGGTGTGAGAAAGGATGTCGGTGAAAACAGAAATCAAGGCGTCACCTTGATTTACTGAGGCCGACAATCCTTTTTCCAAGCCGGGATTCACCAAAGTC
This sequence comes from Trachelipus rathkii, assembly GCA_015478945.1. Lineage (NCBI taxonomy): Eukaryota > Metazoa > Arthropoda > Malacostraca > Isopoda > Trachelipodidae > Trachelipus > Trachelipus rathkii. The sequence continues at coordinate 57,339 of JABUQX010039399.1, forward strand.
TAAGCCGAAATTACGATAGGGAATCCTTGTGAGACAATAGCATGCATTGTCATTAGTCAGGTATGCAGCTGTAAGAGGCTAATTTGCCGGTCTCATGCATATCTCTTTCAAATCCCTGGTGAAACCTACATACTTGTATACCGTATATGTTATTTAAAATTCAAATCTTTCGCGCTTCTTTCTTACAAAGAAAGAAGACGCAAAACAAAGAGTTGGCATTGGCGGGAAGTGCCCGAGATGGGACACCGCCAAGCTGAATCATGATCAGTCCTTGGATACCGCTCCTACGATGTGGAGGTATCAAATCCGACCTCCTGTTAACAGGTCATTTAGATTAGGATTTCTTGCCAATTTTATTTGTTAGTTTATGTGTGTGTTATCATAATTTCTAACGACATTTTGTGCATAGAATTACCTCATTTACTTAATCAATCACCATATCTGTCAATTGTCCATATCACTATTGTCAAATAAAGCACATACGAGGAAAGTACTCTCAATCAACCCCCTCTGATTAATGATTGCAAGATCATTAATCATTTTGATAGCCAAAGTGATTTTGGCCTATATATATATATATATATATATATATATATAATTTTATATATATATATATATATATATATATATATATATATATATATATATATATATATATATAATATATCTTATATTTGGATGGAGAGGAAGGTGATACGAAAAAAAGTCGTAAAATTAAGAGTGAGAAAGTTAAGTGAACAAGAAGACAATAGGAATAAGTATGTAAGAGCGCCCGCTAGTAAAACGGTTGAATCGTGACAAGTTGATACTGACAAATCTGGGGGGCAAATGAAGGAACAATTGTTAGTAGTGGCAAGAGAAGTATGTTGATGTGTTAAAGTAGGAAGTAAGAATGTTAACAGTGAATGGTGGATGAAGAGGTGATGAAAGCGGTTAGAGGTAAAAAAGAAGCGTGGTTGAAGGTTCCTAAAAGCAAATGATGAAGTTTCAACAGAAAGATGTTTGGAACTATAAGGAGGAAAAAAGAAATACTAAAAGGTGTATACGTAGGAAAAAAAACGAGGTAAATGAACAGTTTGCAGGGAGGATGAATGGGGACTTCAAGGGAATAGGAAGCTCTCTGGAAGGAAGCGCGAAAGTTAAGAATGAGAATAAGGGAATCTACTTAGATAATGAGTAGGGATGGTGCTTTTGTAACTGATGAAATGGGTGTTAGAGGGGAGTGTGGAAAAGAACACTTCGAAAATCTGCAGACAATATTAACAGTAATGAAAAGGTGATAGTGAATGTGTTGGGTTTGATGGTGCAAAGGAATAGGTATTTTGGGGATGTGGTAGTAGTAAGGAGGAGGTAATGTAGAGTGAAAAAGTTGAAGAATGGTAAATCTGCAGGTATGATGAAATTACTGGTGAAAATGATCAAGAACGGAGCCGTGATGGTGATTGATTGGATTTGGAAGTTGTGTATAAAGCGTTTATAGAGGTATAGTTCCAAGGGATTGGAGAGAGCGGTAATAGTACCTTTATATAAGGGTAAAGGAGAAAAGGGGAACTGTAGGAATAAGTATAGGGGAATAAGTTTATTGAGTTTGTAGGGGACAGTATATGCTTGGTATGAGTGCGTCGAGTGACTCAAGGACTGATTGGTGAAGAACAAGGTGGCGTTTAGGAGTGTAGAGGATGTGTGGATCCAAACTTTACAATGAAAACAAATGAATTTTGAGAAAATGAGGGGAGAAGAATAAATTGTATTTAGGTTTATGGATTTGCAGAACAGGCGTATGATAGAGTAATAGGAAGCTTATGGCAGGTGTTTGTGGTAGCCTTCTGAATGGAATCAAAGTATATATGACGATAGTGAAGCGTGTGTAAGAATAAAATGGTGTCAATGGTGATTGGTTTAGGATTAATAGCGGAGTGAGAAGGGTTGTGTTATGTCTCCTTTGGTTATAAATTTGTATATTGGATAGGGTTATGAAGAGACATTCGAGGTCGGGATGGCAGAAATTGGTGTTACGAATGGTTGGAGAATGGAGATGAGTGGAGGGTGCCCTACCTATTGTAATGCGGATGATTTGGTTCTGTGTGGCGAATCTGAAGAGAGTTTTGAGAGGAATTGGTAGAGGATTTGGCAGGTGGTGTAAAAAGGAGGGGATGGAAGTAACACGTGGATAACGAGTACGGTTATGGTTGTGGAAGTGAGGACACTCCCAGTGGTGAAGTTATGTTTAGATGGTGAGCAGCTGCGAAACAAGTGTCTGAGTTTAAATATTTAGGGTTAATGTTGGATGAGAAGGGAACGGACGATGCAGAGCGTAGTAGGAAAGTTGTGAATGGCAGAAAGGTGGCTGGTGCAATTAAATCGTTGGTGAATGTAAAGGGACTAAGTCTTGGAGTGTGCTAGGGTCTTACATGAGGGTATGTTCTTACCTGTCTTATTGTATAGTAGTGAGACTAGTCTGGAATAAGAAGTATAGATCTTAAAGTTTAATGTGTTCAGATGGACCAATCTAAGGTGTGGCCTAGGTGTGAGAAGTAATTGATAAAGTGAGGATGAACTTATTAGAGAGTTTGTTGGTGTGAAGAAAGGGGTAAATGAGAGAATAAATGAAAGTATGTTGAGATGGTTTGGTCATATGCAGGGTTCACACTGAAATTTTGAATTTGATTTCCCTGACTTTCTCCTGACCTTCCCCTGACCAAATTTGCAAATTTTCCCTGACCAGCGTGTTCGTTACTTTTGGCGTATAAAATATCTATTTAATCATTAATGCAGCCTATTTACTCAGTTCATACATTAGAATTATTGAAAATTTACTTTAAGAAAATGTTCACAATCATGGGATGACATTTAAAAAAAATATTTATTTTTTTAGTAATCAGCCTATATATACCTTCCTCATAGCCGTCCAACGCACTCCTTTTTTTATTTTTTACAAAAGTAAACAGTTTTATTTATACAAAAGGAAATAAATTAAAAAGCTTACATTATTTTGCAAATACATCACGTCCACTGTGATTACAAAAGTTCTAAATGGGGAGATTTTGGTTAACTTTTTTTTCTCAAGCATCTGAATTTTGATTTTATAGCGTCTTCTTCTGTCAAGGCTTTCAGTTTTAACATTTTCTCTGCTCTTCAAGTTTATAGATCTGTGTGAATAATTTTCTTTTTTCAAACCTTTTCTTTCTCTTCTTCTTCTTGGTTCTGTTTTGACTCTTTTGAGATGTTCTTTCATAATCTCCTATGGGCCAGCTCTTACTTTGTCAACATTTTAATTGAGTATAGGAATTTTATGAAAACTTTCATGATCCTTATAGCATTTGTGGCCACTGTATTGTGAGAAATCAGACTATGTCTTTCAGATTCTCCACTAAAATTTCTTAATTTACAGAAGACCCTCCTTCCACTGTCGCATTTCCAAGCGAAAATATCAGTCCTCTAATTTAATAATTTCCCACAATTCCACATAACATTGATTCCCAGGTACTATAGACGAAAAAAACTAATCAGTCTCTTAGAAAGACAATCACCACCAAAAATATTTTGAATTTTTAATTCAAGGGTAGAATGAGCTTCACTGCCAAAGTAGAGTGTATTGTGCTTTGTGCTTTCTAGAAATATAGGGAGGCAAGTCCATAGTTAATCACCATATTACATTTCAATCGCCCAATTTTAAATTTGGAAGCTACGCAACTATCTGGAAACATTAATTTAAGTTTTTTCCCCTATATCTGCACACGAGTTTAAAGACATTCTTATCATCACCACCTTTACTGGCCCACTACTATTTCAGATCCTGTAACATCATCTTTATTGCAAAAAGATGAAACTGATTTATAAACTGATTTTTGTTGGTTATTAATAGAACACACAGGGTCATTTACAATTCGGGTTGAGTATGATTAGAAGTTTGATGGAATGGCATAATTTTCAATGCACACACTTTCACTAATACTTGTATTATTGAACACGTAACGAAAAAGTTTTTCAATGATTGTTGGTCCTGCTGAGTTTTGATTAAAATCAAATGAGTTTCCCCTCTTTGAATGTGAAACTTCGGCTTGGCGGCCCATGTTAGATAGATCAAAGTTCTTTTTTACATACTTTACAGTATGCCTTGGAACTATCAGGGTCCTTTACCCAACCACCTGATAATCTGTGGGTTCAGTTTGACGTCCAACCACTGGTTGTTAAAGTTAGTTTTTTTGTTTGAAATCAATTTTATAATAAATAATAAATACCTTCAACTGCACAAAAATCCAAATCACTTCTTCAAATCCTCAAAAAAAAAAAAAAAACTTAAAAAAGTATAAATTCCTAAAAAGAAAAAGATATAAACAAATTAATGCATAAGTCATACAGTCTAAAACACATCCATACACCAATCCCTTCAATCAAAAGGATGAATTTGGAACAACCTCTACGAACAGAATCGAAGAATAGTAAGGTAATAAGTGAACTAAAAATATATAAAGAAACAGGAATAGAAGTATATTATGGAAAGTCCATTTCCTCGCCCAAGCCTTTTCATTCACTTATCAAATACATTCTTATCCACAAATATACAGTAAGGAAAAAAAAAAATATATCAAAAATATGCAACTTGGTCCATGGATCATTCTTCATATGTTTTGAAATTTTAAAATTTCGCGGACTTTTTTGGAATTTCCCTGACTTTCCCCTGACTTTCAGCTATCTTCAAAACGTTTCCTCTGACTTTCCCTGACCAATTTTTTTCCTGAACTTTCCCTGACCTTCCCTGCTTTCCGCAGAAAGTGGTGAACCCTGATATCGGGGATGAAATGATAGTCGGTTGGTTAGGCGGATGTATAGTGGCGAGTGTGCTGGAAACCGAGAGGCTGGGAGACCGAAGAAAAAGTGGATTGAGTCAGTAAAACGAATGTTGAGGAGAGAAATGTAAGTTTGGTAGAGGCGAGAAGAAAAGGTGAATAACAGGATATGAATGGCGGGGTTTTGTTAGGGGGGTATGGTTGTGGCCCCACCTGGGCCAAGGGATGAACCCTTACAATGACGATTTACCATAATGAGGGCCATCGCTGTCCACTGAAGCTTTAGGGTGGTTTTTCTGACTGCGATGAGTCTCACTAATTAATGGTACTGAGGGGCGGTAAGGCTGGGCTTTTCTTTCGACTTTTGTCATG